>JAVTVY010023563.1:0-97205 GCA_036873755.1 Hanleya hanleyi
TTAACGCGGAAATAAATGAAGCTGAAGTATTAAAGAGTGGACACGTGGGACATCCACGGTGTCCACACTTAGAAATTTTGAAATTATTACATGTAGAATTCGGTGCTAAACAATCATCAAGCGCAATATTGCAAGGTTTGATGTCGTTGCCTTGCTTTGCTGTCAGAAATATATCTGTCATTTGGATTGAAAAAGGTCTTAGTGCATTTCGAACTATTAGAGACTCGGCCGAGAAACCTGCACTAAGGTTCCTCGGGTCTGTCTTCATATTTTTTCTTATAGTTGTGCTCATTATGTTTGTTGGGTGTGCAGGGGCCCGGCCTCGAGGACAACTTGTCCACCAGCAGAATCCAGGCATACACAGGTTAAAATTACAAGCGTCTAGTCCGTCATTCATAATCCAGCCGTCGTCCATTAGAGAATATCCGCGTCCATAATCCAAAGACCTATTCCATTTTCCACATAACAGTATTAGCACCAAATTCAAAAAGACAATCATAGTATGCATAAACATAGGCTTGTTTCCTGCAAGAGAGAAGCGGTCAACAGTTTTCAATGATGCCGGCAAGACATCATGATGTTCCAAAAATATCAAATCCGTATCGCTGATCAGTATTCTTAATCCATAATATTCGTTATAAGGTCGTCATCTAAAGAATGATGTATCTCAGTCACGCTTTGATTGTGACTGTTCATATGAGTACCATGAGGATCTTGAAGTACATGGGTTCATACGGCCCCTAGCTCCAGGTTAAGCGGAATTAGACACAAGTTACGAAACGTAGCGCCATAGATCTTGCACGCTACGTTCGTATTTTGCTATCAGCATGCGATATGTATCGCCAAATTTGAGAAACTTTGAGTGGAGGCGCTTGGTGGAATAACCCTGTTTTATAAGTTTCTGCAACAATGTTTTGTGACGTTGATTAAAGTCATCACATTTAACACAGGATCTAGCAAATGCTACTAAGCGAGATATGTATACGCCATATGCAGGTCCCACTGGAATATTACTATCCAGAAAGGGATAGTTTACGATGTCGAAATTGTAATCATCTCTTTTGTCATAAAGTCGACGAGAGAGAATGCCCGCTTCATTTTTATAGAGATAGAGATCTAAATAAGATGTGCCTGTAGGGCTATCTGTAGTTTCCTTCAAATCCAGTGAAGGTGGATATATCCTTCACTGCGTCATTTATATAGCGATTATCCACAGCGAGAAGATCGTCTATATAGCGTTTGGTGAATGAGAAGGAACGGGCTTTGAGTGGATCGGTTTTTGAAAGCGCCAGCATATAGTCATATTCATAAGAGAACAGATACAGGTCAGCCAACAGGGGTGCAAAATTAGTACCCATTGGAATACCTATATGCTGCTGATATATTGTGTTGCCAAATTTCACATAGATATTCTTAATGAGAAATTCAAGCAACTCTATAAACAAAGAAACATCCCATGAATGATATCTCTTGTATGTAGTCGAGCTAAAGAATGCTTTATGGCTTCCGACATTAATATATCTACGATATCTTTGTTCAGTCATGAATGCAAGTTATGCACTTGAAGGGCACGGCCTATTGAGAATGCCAGACGCGACATGCTCTTCTACAAATCGAGAAGACGAATATACAGTGATTTGAGTTCAATATCTACTGCTTGGAGTTCTTATTTGATAGGATTTTTTTTGTTGTACAGGGAACCGCCTGTCGCACTGCGACACTAGAATATACCTGTGATGATATGATATGACACCAGAGCCAGGCAGGCGTATGAAAACATTATTCCTTGTAGCGAGACTCCCAAGATACCCGAAAAAACAAACCCCCAACAATTTGTCTATATTTATATCTATTTTTGATATGATAATGATCACAGTAAAAACTGCATTCGTGTATGGTAAATATAGTATTAGAAAAAAAAGTCATGACAAACTCGGACTGATTGATTTTGCTAACTAGTTTCACTGCTTTCAGCAGTTCTTCAAAGCATCGTTTATTGAAATCAATTCGATTGCGGTTCTATTTATGTGCATGTGTGTTTTTCACAATTAGTTACAGTGGTTTTGGTGATATTATACACATGCACAAGATTACAAACAAAACGGAACTAATACATGGGTATATAATAACAATAATAATCAATTAAATATAACAGCTTTTATAATTAACAATGATAGACCTGTATCAGGTCTAATTCTGGTCTGTACATGCTTAATCCTTGTCATAAATTGTATACAAACTGTAAGAAATAAATCGATTTGCAAACTATAGCGATTTTCTTCAGTGCAGACAATACATGACGAATCGCCTTCGGAATAAATGATTACTGAATTATGTGTATGGGAGAGAGTGGGAGGGGGTTACAGTTTGTTGAGTTCAGGGCGGAATTTATTTATGAAGTGTAGTTCTTTAATTTCCCTAAGTTTTATTATATTATTATTTATTATCTCCGGATAACTTGAAGAATTGAAAAATTCTTAACTTAATATCAAGGTGCCCAGCACATGTACCAATGTGTTTTGTCACCGGTAAGAAACGAAGCCTGGGTGTGTTAATCTGCTGTCGGTGTACACGGGTTCTATTTCTCACAGTGTCCCCTGTTTGCCCAATATAATCACAACAGACGAGTACATAGACCAGATTTCTGGAATCTCATTTCATGTTAGCATTGATTCTAAAGGTGTAGTTGGTTACATTAAATATGAAAGAATTACCTATGATTAGATTGTTTCTAAAATATTTACATCATTCATTTCCACATTTAGAAGTTGTATAATTGGGGACCGACAGTGGGAGAAATGTTTCCCTGTTTAGAATTTTCTTGAGGTTTGGGGCCTGTCGTTTACCGTTTATAGTTCTAGTTTGACTGAACGTTTGTTTGAGATGATGACTAGATTCCAGCATTGGTCGATTATTAAAAATTACTGGGAAGAAGTCGAAGTTGTTATGATTATGTGTGCATACAAAAGATAGCGTATCTGTATCGGTATTTGGCCTGACTGTTCTGAGAGGTTGCACGTCGATTTTAATGGCCTTCTCAATTTCAATATCTATAACTCTAGGGGGATACTTTCTCCTCATTAAAGATATTTTCAGCTCGACTAACCTGGTCAGTTGCAACTCCGTATCCGTTACAATTGTGCAAATTCTCCTTGCCAGTGTGAAAGGCACTTGATTTTTTGTTTGGCGAGGATGAAATGACCTATAATCTAGATACTGTTTTGTATCAGTAGGTGTATAATATATGTCCGTAATAATGGCGTTATCCTTACGGGTAATAAGAACATCAGGTATTTGGTCATGCCCCGTTTCGATTGTGAAATTTATATCTGGATCGAGGCTGTTTAGAGCATCATATAGAACCATAACATCTTTCTTGGTATCCCCGATAATGAAACAGTCATCTAGGTACCGTTTGAAAGAATCCTGAATCCCCGATAATGAAACAGTCATCTAGGTACCGTTTGAAAGAATCCTGAATCCCCGATAATGAAACAGTCATCTAGGTACCGTTTGAAAGAATCCTGAATCCCCGATAATGAAACAGTCATCTAGGTACCGTTTGAAAGAATCCTGAATCCCCGATAATGAAACAGTCATCTAGGTACCGTTTGAAAGAATCCTGAATCCCCGATAATGAAACAGTCATCTAGGTACCGTTTGAAAGAATCCTGAATCCCCGATAATGAAACAGTCATCTAGGTACCGTTTGAAAGAATCCTGAACATAAGTTTGGCAATTTTATCCATGTGACTCACCGAATTTCCTGTAAAGTTGGTGTTCTAGACATCCTAAAACAAGTGTCGCGAATGTCGGGGCAAATCTGGTCCCCATAGCCGTTCCAATTTTTTGATGGTAATTCTGGTCCCACAATTCAAAACAATTATTTTCCAGAATTAGCTGGATAGCGGAAAGGATAAATTCTCCACTGAAACGTTCACTGATCTTTCCGGGGTGATTATTGATTATCTAACCAAAATTTGACAGATTCCAGTCCTAGTTTATGCGTTATAGCACTATATAGATTAGTAACATCTAGCGTGCAAAAGATTTCCCCGTCTTGAACTGTATCAGGAAGATGATTGAGGAAGTCAATATCATCTCTTACATATGATGGCTTCAAAAAGATATCAATAAGTTGACGTAAGTGATTAGTAGGACAGGCCGGTCCTGCCACAATGGGTCTAAACTTTAAGTCTGCAGGATGGTTCAAACATATATATTCAGTATTTTGCTCTTTGATAGCTGATATAATCTCCCTAGATTCGTGTATTTTAGGTAGACCATATAACTGACTAGTTTTACACTCAAATTTCGTTAGATATTCTTTTTCAGGTTTAGTGAGAGCCTGACCATTTGTTTGTATGAGATTGTCAATATATGCTCTTGGTGGCTTCATTGGAATATGTGATCCTGGTGATGAAAACCCCACATATTTATTCTTTGACTTCGTTTCTTCATATGAAGAAGTATCATTTCTTATTTCAGTCGAGTGAATTGATGTCTCTCATAGACAGATGACAGTTTAAAATCACTTGTTCCTCGGTTGATGTATAGGCGTAATAAAGAAAAGATTTACTGCTCCTTTTTAACGATTGAATTGAGCTTCAGGAATTGTCTCAGACAAATTCGTCTGGAACAGTTAAACTGACCTAAGAATCTGCTTCTTTTATCTACATCCTTCAAGATACTGATATTTGAAAGTCTGTACACACGAAGGGTTGTAACGTGTAGAGCTGCAGTACTCAAACTTTGTCCGAAATAGTCAAACTTCCCCAGAAAACTATACAATATATTAGGATATAATTATTTGATGTGAGCAAAGATAATTTGAGACACTTTCATGCATGAAAAGGCAACTTTTTGGAGAACATGAAACTGCTTAGTCATGAGTCACGCTCATGACTTCCATTTTGAATTTACTCAATGCTTGAAGGGCTAAGCAAATAGGCTCAAAATGACCTTAATATGATAAACTGTAAAATCTCATTTGTCAATTTTTTTACCCCTCAGCCAATTATTGCCTAGGTGTATTGTCGTCGTTATGTAGTTATGTATTTAGCCCAATAGCGCAATATCTGCAGAGCCGTGTTATGTATACAGTGACCAAAATTTGGAACATATTTATCTAGCTGTATGTCATATGCCTATTGAGATTGCGTCGCCTCGCTCATATAACGCAATCAGGGATGACAGGCGTCTGACCTATACCTAGATGAATAAACGTCTTTCAAAATTTGGTAATTGGACCTAACACGGTTCTGCAGATATGGCTGTAACGCACGGATGAACATGACAATACCCCTTGGCCAAGCAGAACATGAATACATTCAAAATGGACGTCATGACTATGTGATTAATACTTGTGCTTAAGTCGTTTTTCTTGAAATATTTGCCTTTTAACGCATGAAAGTGTCTTACTTTTCATCAGATAATTATTTCCTAATTTATTATGTAGTTTACCCGGAGAAAATAGCATAAATAATTAAAACAAAAATCTGACTTAAAAATCGAGTCAAAAAGCATTTTTACAATATGACGTCACTGTGACATCATTAAGGAATTTTGCACCCAAAATATGTCAGAGAAAGTTTCACCTCCCTAGCCTTAGGAGTAAGAATAAGATATGGGGGTCCCAACTGACCTCCCGATTTGTACATTACAATGGCGGCCATTTTGGATTTGGCGGCCGTCTTTGAATAATTACAGGTGGGTTCTTAGCACATTTTATCAGCGGATCGAGTATTATAAATGTGCAAAGTTTCATGCTTTTATCTCAAAGTGCAGAATTACCCCAATTCCATCTACCCTATTGTTGCACTAGTGAGATCTGTCTAAAGAAATCTCTAGCACAGTTACTGATCATGACATCCATAATTAATCGTAAGTTATTGTGATTTTTTTTTACTTATATTGACATATACGCCATCAATGCTATACACTAACGGTGATAGTGATTTCTAGATTAGATAAATTTATCTATATTTCTGACTCATTTTTGGGCGTTTAAAGAGGGACTGTCATACCCTACGAGACAGCATTAAAAGGGTATTATCTGCATATGGTCAATTTACACTGACTGTATTTGTTGCTCCCAATAACCGAGAAATAGAATTTGTGCTACTTTTAGAGTGGCCTAGATAGCTTCCTTATAAATTTATCTATCATTCTGACCCATTTTTGTGCGTTTAAAGAGGGACTGTCATACCCTACGAGACAGCGCTGAATGGGCATTATCTGCATATGGTCAATTTACACCGACTGTATTTGTTGCTCCCAATTATCCAGAAATCAAATTTGTACCACTTCAAGAGTGGTCTAGATATATCTTCCTAATAAATTTATCTATCTTTCTGACCCATTTTTGGGGGTTTAAAGAGGGGCGGTCATACCCTACGAGACAGCGCTAGATGGGCATTATCTGCATGTGGTCAATTTACACCGATTGTATTTGTTGCTCCCAATCACCCAGAAATCGAACTTGTGCCACTTTAGGAGTGGTCTAGATATCTTCCGAATAAATTTATCTATCTTTCAGATCCATTTTGGGCGTTTAAAGAGGGCTGTCATACCCTCCGAGACAGCGCTAAATGGATATTATCTGCATATGGTCAATTTACACCGACTGTATTTGTTGCCCCCAATCACCGAGAAATCGAATTTGTGCCTCTTCTGGAGTGGTCTAGATGTCTTCCTATTAAATTTATCTATCTTTCTGACCCATTTGTGGGCGTTTAAAGAGGGGCTGTCATACCCTATGACACAGCGCTATATGGACATTATCTGCATATGGTCAATTTACACCGACTGTATTTGTTGCTCCCAATCACCCAGAAATCGAATTTGTGCCATTTTTAGAGTGGTCTAGATACCTTCCTAATAATATTATCTATTTTTCTTACTCATTTTTTGGGCGTTTAAAGCGGGGCTGCCATACCCTCGTAGACCGCGCTAAATGGGTATTATCTGCATATGGTCAATTTACACCGACTGTATTTGTTGCTCCCAATCACCCAGAAATCGAATTTGTGCCACTGTAGGAGTGGTCTAGGTATCTTCCTAATAAATGTATCTATCTTTCTGACCCATTTTTGGGCGTTTGAAGAGGGGCTGTCATACCCTCCGAGACAGCGCTAAAAGGGTATTATCTGCATATGGTCAATTTACACCGACTGTATTCGTTGCTTCCAATAGCTCAGAAATCGAATTTGTGCCACGTTTAGAGTGGTCTAGATATCTTCCTAATGAATTTATCCATCTTTCTGACCCATTTTTGGGCATTTAAAGAGGGGCTGTCATATCCTACGAGACAGCGCTAAATGGGCATTATCTGCATATGGTCAATTTACACCGACTGTTTTTGTTGCTCCCAATCACCTAGAAATCGAATTTGTGCCACTTTAGGAGTGGTCTAGATATGTTCCTAATAAATTTATCTATCTTTTTCACCCATTTTTGGGCGTTTAAAGCGGGGCTGCCATATCCTCCGAAACAGCGCTAAAAGGGTATTATCTGCCTATGGGCAATTTACACCGACTGTATTTGTTGCTCCCAGTCACCCAGAAATCTAATTTGTGCCACTTTAAGAGTGGTCTAGATATCTTTCTAATAAACTTATCTATCTTTCTGACCCATTTTTGGGCGTTTAAAGAGGGGCTGTCATACCCTCCGAGACAGCGCTAAATAGGTATTATCTGCATATGGTCAATTTACACCGGGTGTATTTGTTGCTCCCAATCACCCAGAAATCGAATTTGTGCCACTTTAGGAGTGGTCTAGATATCTTCCTAATAATTTATCTATCTTTCTGCCTCATTTTTGGGCGTTTAAAGAGGGGCTGTCATACCCTCCGAGACAGCGCTAAATGCGTATTATCTGCATATGGTCAATTTACACCGACTGTATTTGTTGCTCCCAATCACCGAGAAATCGAATTTGTGCCACTTTTAGAGTGGTCTAGATATCTTCCTAATAAATTTATCTATATTTCTGACCCATTTTTGGGCGTTTAAAGCGGGGCTTGCATACCCTCCGACACAGCGCTAAATTGATATCATCTCCATATGATCAATATACACCGGCTGTATTTGTTGGTTCCGTTCATCCAGAAATCGAATTTGTGCCACTTTTTGAGTGGTCCAGATATCTTCCTAATAAATTTACCTGTGTTTCTGATCTATTTTTGGGCGTTTCAATCGGGTCCGTCATACCCTCGGAGCCAGCGCTAAATGGATATCATTTCGATATTGTCAATTTGCACTGACTGTATATGTTGGTCCTATTTATCCAGAAATCCGTTTTGTGTCACTTTAAGAGCGATCTACAAATCTTCCTAATATAATTGTCTATTTCGCTGATCGGTTTTAGGTACTTGAAGCGGGGCTGCCATACCGTGCGAGCCAGCGCTAAGGTTGTTGGGCGGTTAGGTCCACTAATCCTTTGCTAACCACTACCGCTGAAGTGTCTGTTTGTATCGTTGTACTTTCTCACTATCGCTTAATTCGTGCCGTTGTAGGATCTGTTTCATCTCTTGGTTGAGTGTGTGCATCGTCTTCACCTAGGTGGGAACGGATGCGGAGATTGCAGTATTCGAAGCAGGCGTGGGTCCACCAGATACATTTTACGCGTGGTTCGTTGTCGGCCGAAGAGTCCACCGAGTGGAGTCCACGTTGGCGGCTAACGGGGTTATTAAAATCTTGCTCTTTTGTACTTGCGGAACGCGCTTTTGTACAAGGATCCGGGCATCTATCCGCCGCCCTTTCATTATCAGTTATCGGACACTCATGGTGAACAAAGATTTCTCAAGTGCAATGTATGCTCAAGAATTATGCACGGGAACCGTTAGTTGAATTTCTGATACTATTATTCATAGATGATAAGATTATTGATAAAATTGTACTCGTAATTACATTGGAGTGAGATCTGGAAAGGGGATGGTGGAATTTCACACCCCAGCCACAACATGAGAAATTTCGAATTTTTATGAAAACAACGATGTTGCATTTAAATATGTGACTTTCGTCTACTTGGGGGTCATGCCCAATCGATTGAAACGGTTTCTCGGTTAACAAGTAAAACCGATAAATATCTCGTCTCGAATGGTCCCGATTTATCTCTAGCGTTTCTTTTCTCTCAAAGCACAAGTCTCGAAATTACTCGACTTGCATTGAGAGTGGATTCGAGATGACTTCAACGAAGGTTTGACACCATTCGGAAAGTGTGTTCTATTAATATATAACTCTCTGTGACAGTGAGGTTAATCTCGGCGAGGATATATGTATTAATATATAACTCTCTGTGGCAGTGAGGTTAATCTCGGCGAGGACATATGTATTAATATATAACTCTCTGTGGCAGTGAGGTTAATCTCGGCGAGGACATATGTATTAATATATAACTCTCTGTGGCAGTGAGGTTAATCTCGGCGAGGACATATGTATTAATATATAACTCTCTGTGGCAGTGAGGTTAATCTCGGCGAGGACATATGCATTAAAACTAGGATAATGAATAAGATTGAACAGGATTCATTTATTAATTTTTTTACCGTCTAAAGATCTGTAGTCGCATACTTGCTCTAGCAAGTTGTTATGTATGGAAAGAAAGAAACATCACAAATTGAAATTGCATAACCTGACTCAGTAGTGTTCAGTATAACATATTTCTAACCTTTTTTTTAGAATTTGGAGATGCCCAGTAACTGCGCATTGAAATAAATTGAACAAGTCTGGAATAAAATTTCATACATGTATGTTCCCCTGAACGTATATCAGAATCGGATATCTTTAGTGGCAATAATTATTTGATAGAATCACTGGAAATGGGAGAATAAAAACATAAAGCGCTCCATGCAAATGTTTGAGCATTCCCTATCAGCCTTTCACAAGGACAAAATGCGGTATCATCGATAGTAAAACGTATCGAAAAAGCAACTTTAGGGTGCGGCCGTTGGTCAAAAGCCTGGTTGCATTCAAAATTGGTCATTATCTGATTAATTTGGTAGACACATGAAATCAGCAAAAATGATATATGTTGAAGTCTCGTTTCTTTGTTTTTTTTTTGTTTTTTCTTTGTTTTTTGTTTTTTTTTTACTTACAAAGAAATAAACCCATCTCTTTCCGCTGTTGTTTCAAATCGACGGTTTTCTTTTCAGACAGACTGCTATGCGCATTATCGACACCTCTAGTTCCGATTTTCAAAATTCCGTTCACCTGCAGGCAAGCCTATAGCAGAAATTTTTTGTTGTTGATATAATGCCCTCATTTGAACTATATCACGAGACATTAATCGGCAATGAATACAATGTTAGCTTCACAGCAATAAAGAACATAACAACTTGTGATATATACGCCAACTTCTAAATGCCTATCAAAGAAAATTAACAGAACTTTAATTTTTCAGTAGAACCTATCCAAGTTTGGGTTAAAATAACTAATAATACAGTGTATACTTAATAATTTATGCATGCTTCCATATCATTATTCTTCAGATGATATCTAGTTGACGGGTCATTTATTCCGCGTCGGATGCTAGTTATAAAATACAAGATATTGGTCTTCAGGTAGGTTAAAATGATACTTTAACCATATATGCATACACTCATATATAAACCGATGTGACAGGAGGTCGTTTAGTTATACATTGTTTAATTTATGTGGATAAATGACACGTTTTCTTTCAGTTTGATCCAGTAAACATCAGGACAGATCGATCAAACGATATATCGATTAAACGTTCAATAGCATGAAGAACATCGTTTAAAAACCCGCTGTCGGGATTCTCTTTTGGACCGCGAAATGCGTATGCGACGAACGCCCCAAAAATATTGTAACATTCAGATCGGCTGAGAAGCTAAGAAACGGCAGATTAACGGTATGACCCCCCCCCCCCTCTCCCCCTCCCCCCTCTTCTGTTCTGACATCTTATTGTCTTGTCATCACCAGCATAACACGTGCCCACGATATGCTTGCCCGGTGGCTAATCTGTCCGATAACTGATCCTAAACCTGTACGATTAGAAGTGTAGCCTGCTGTACGCCGAGAAATGACAATTATAAGTCCATATTTACATGGGACATATAAGTCGATATTTACATGGGACATATACAATTTAGTATGGAATATCAAATTGGTGTTTTAGCAGGTTAGGGGAATCCCGGTCCCTAAAATGGAGATAAAAAGGGTCGTTTTCGCTCAATAAATCAGTTCACATAATGAATTCGGCAAAATCCTCTTGAGGCGCATACAGACATATCTATCAGCATTAAATGGTAGTAAAAAGTAAATTGTCATCTATCTAATTTGCATAATAATAGGCCAAACATCCTTCGCGCTGTTTAAACAACATTGGCTGGTTCTTCACATGGCAAATTAATTTTATGACATGAAACAATAGATAAATCAATGCGCCTGAAATTTAGATGCATTGGGTAAGAGGGAATCAAAACTTATTGAGCAAAAACGACCTTTTTTACCTCCATTTTAGAGAGCGGGATCGCCCTAACCTGTTTAGTGAGTACCCGATGGTGTAACAACTATCGGGCGGTGTATGGGGCGGTGCCGGACAATACCCGACGGGTTTTAGTCGCGCCGTGAGCGAGCAATTGCAAATATTTACATGTATGATCATCATGGGATGCTGCTGTTAGCCTAGCTCAAGCCCTGAAATCAGTACCGTATCAGCAAACGTGCTTTCTGAACATACTGAAGACCGTCACTGCTGTACTCTTGAAGGTATGAAATGGTACATACTTGGAGCTATGTGAGAATAGAATATTTTATGTGACAAAGATGTAGATTATGATGTAACAAGACTCGTTGACGTCGTGACGAAGAAGAAAAAGAACAACAACAACCATTATGTGGTCATCACTTGGGAAGAAACGAAACGTGTTCAAAAGGAGCGGGCTGTATTTATCAACCCCCGTTTACTTGAAGTCTACTATTTATGTGTCACAAAATATAGTTTGCCAACACATACTGTAATTTAAAAATTTTATCGTCTGTACAACAAAAGATAACCCGATTATGCCCATTCACTCTGGGTTATGATCAACGGCAAGTCTTTGCGGAGAGGCTAACACATTATCGGTAGTTACCCCGCTGTCCGCGGCTCAGTCAAGCGGAACATCGCCGCTCTCGGGACAGCCATCGGACGCTGTTTGGTCAGACTAAGCTCTGACATGGCTACGCTGATCTATTGATAAATTAAGCATACTAATGTGTGATAATCTTCCATATATATTCCGCATTCCGTACCTGTAATATATATGCTAGCATTTATATTTTTATCTCCTAAGCAAAATTTAATTGATAGAATTTTACCAAGGTAGGGCCTACCAGTATGGACGGCGTGTTTGCACGACCAAACTGCCATCGCGGTGTGATGGATTGCCCAAGTACATACATTTGGTGGAATTTTGTAATTCGAAATCACATCAGTCAGTGCTTTAAAATTTTGTACCGGTAACTCTATTTCCTAAACTATGCCTCGCCCTAACCCATACCCTCATATATTCCAGAGCTGACAGCAGGGTGTCTACTGGTATAACTTCGTTGTTAAATCTACTAAATTGCTAAATCTGCTCAACTGTTCCACTCAAGTTTGAGTGAAATGTACCTGTTCACTCAACCTGGACTACGACGACGTCTGCCTCACTTGCCCACATAACGTAACTGGGCGAATACACTCGGAGCATAAATTGCACAATTTTAAATTTGATTGAATATGACATCTCAAACCAGAATGATATTTCAACTGATTGTAACACTAAGAATTATAATAATAAGGTGTCATATTTTATATATAAAGGAAGTCCCTCCAGAAAACGTCGAAAGAGCACATCTGACTGTTTTCAAACTTGAATAAAACCAGTTTAGAGCAATTGACCATCACCAGTTCGCATGATATGAAACTTCAGCATTTTTACAGCACATAATCATTTTCAGCCGTTTCACGTTCAAATGAAA
The DNA here is from genome assembly GCA_036873755.1 of Hanleya hanleyi. Lineage (NCBI taxonomy): Eukaryota > Metazoa > Mollusca > Polyplacophora > Lepidopleurida > Hanleyidae > Hanleya > Hanleya hanleyi. The sequence goes on from JAVTVY010023563.1 coordinate 12,969, forward strand.
ATTATGTTCTCTACCGTCACACCCGATGGATTTATTCTCGGGTAACCATCAAACATCCAAATTTATCCGCCGATATAATGTCAATTAGAAAAAAGAGTCTATTTGAGAATGAAGATTTTTTTAAGTAAACGGGTCGATACAAAATTGTTCATTTTTCGAATGGACTGCTGGATCTATTGTTCCTTCAAATTTTGAATTGTTGGTTACTCTGCATCACACGCCAGAACTAAAGTCCCCATACACTGACACTGAACTGCATGTGCAGTTCGTTCCCATAAAGGAATGCAATACTACTGTTTTTACCCCTCGGTCATTTTGGTCGCGAGGTATTGTCGTCGCCATGTTCGTCCGTCTGTACGTCCGGTACCGGATTTTATGCAAAACCGCCTGAGACACAACCACCATCTAGCGCTAAGTCAGACGCCTATAGAAAGTAGCTCCTCCCGGTCCATATTTGAAAGAGTTATGCCCCTTTACAGTTATAATTACTTCTTTTTTTTTTGCCCCTTATGCTTCAATGTAACCAACTATATCTGCAGAAGTGCGTTCGATATAGTTGCTAAATTTTTTAAAAACTTATTTATATTGTATTCTAGAAGCCAACAAACAATTACTCGCCTCGGCCCTTATTCTATAGAGTTATGCCCCTTTTCGTTTGCAGTTATCTCTGATTTTGTGATATTCTTGAATGCAACCAGTTATATACAATTAACTGTGTTTGTTACAGCTACCAAATTATGAGGAAACTTTTTTCTCTAGTTGTACTCTAGATGCCTACAAGAAAGGTTTTGTCTCGGCCCATATTTTATGGAGTTATGCTCCTTTCGGATGTATTAAACAATCTCCGATTTTATGATCTGTAGTTGAATGTACAAATTATATCTGCAGACCCTTGTTCGGTACAACTGCTAATTCTTTGAAACGTATTTATCTAGTTGTATTCTAGAAGCGTACAAAAGAAATCATCGCTTGGCCCTTATTTTATTGAGTTATGCCTCTCTTTTTTATGTGTAATAGAATATGCTTGAATGTAACCAGTTATATCTCAAGAATTGTGTTCAATAAAGGTACCAAATTTTGAAAACTTATTTATCTACTTCTATTATAGAAGCCTTCAAAAAATTATTCGTTTGGGCCCTTATTTTACAGAGTTATGCCCCTTTTTGTGTATAATTTAAATATTATTTTGTGATATATATTTTTGAATGTAGTTGTTATATCTGCAAAATTGATGACATTATCTAAAAAATCAAGTTCTGGATGATAAGTATAGTCATAATGCGTCGCACATTCTCGGCATATTCCTCAATCGCTGGGGGAAGCCGAGGGGCTTTGTGAGCCTCACCCTCATGCTCATGTTTTGAATACATGTATGACAAGGTATCAGTCTTCAGATATCCATGGAGCAAATAGGAATTCTATTTAGTTTGTATTGGCAATCGTTGAGGTCAAGTGTTATGACATGGGCTACACCACCAAGTGCCTCCACTCAAAGTTTCTCAAATTTGGCGATACATATCGCATGCTGATAGCAAAATACGAGCGTAGCGTGCAAGATCTATGGCGTTACGTTTCACAACTTGTGTCTAATTCCGCTTAACTCGGGGCTAGGGGCCGTATGAACCCATGTACTTCAAGATCCTCATGGTACTCATATGAACAGTCACAATCAAAGCGTGACTGAGATACATCATTCTTTAGATGACGACTTTACAACGAATATTATGGATTAAGAATACTGATCAGCGATACGGATTTGATATTTTTGGAACATTATGATGTCTTGCCGGCATCATTGAAAACTGTTGACCGCTTCTCTCTTGCAGGAAACAAGCCTATGTTTATGTATACTATGATTGCCTTTTTGAAATTGGTGCTAATACTGTTATATTGAATATGGAATAGGTCTTTGGATTATGGACGCGGATATTCTCTAATGGACGACGGCTGAATTATGAATGACGGACCAGACGCTTGTAATGCTAAATTTCTATCTCTGTTTAATCCATTTGGTTTGTGATATATTTGATTTGTGTCTCAAACTCCAGGCAAACAAGAAATTGATTCTCGTCAACAAAAAGTACCAATGTGTGACAAGCATGACCTACATACATGTATTAATTGTGTCAAGTTTTTACATGTAAGGAGTAAATCGCCAATATACAGATATTTCGAGCTAATTTCATATACAATTGAATATTGGCTATTGGTTGTGTACCATTTACATTGTTATGGTAAAGAAACCATATGAAACGCAGAACACTTCAGTGTACTAGAAGAAAGAGTAATCATGAAAATACAGAACAAATACTGCAAAACATAACAGTATTTTCGTTATTTTGAGATTACAATATCTTAGAACAATACAAATACTAGTGCTGAAAAATTGGTGGAGTCCCGTGCGGGATTCGAACCAGCGTCCCCAGAGTCAGGCAGCTAATCGCCAGCACTGTATGTCGGCGAACTAAACCACTCGGTCAACGGGCCTCCAACAAAAAACGTTGGCCGAGTGGTTTAGATCGCCGACACGATATAACACTGTTATACGATCACTTTCTAAATGACAAAATATATCTTCCTATTCAGCTGTGGGAGCTATGTCATTACGATCATCAGAGGGGTACTGTATGTTCGCTTTCAATACTACGGGTATGCTACCTCCCATATTTGTGGGAGGCCCGTTGGCCGAGTGGTTTAGATCGCCGACATACAGTGCTGGCGATTAGGTGCCTGACTCTGGGGTCGCTGGTTCGAATCCCGAACGGGACTCGACCAATATTTCAGCAATAGTATTTGTGCTATTCTAAGATAGGGTAATCCCAAAATAGCGAAAATACTGTTATACGATCACTTTCTAAATAATAAAAATATAACTCAAAAACATGTTTGTTACATCTACTAATTTGTTATTTTTATTATTTCAAGGTGCTGACCATCCTGTTCTGCCATCTGGTCGAAAAGCAAAACCACGGCTGCTTGACCGAATTGGCAAGCAGAGGCTGATAGATTGTTTCGCTCAGCACAGACAAACTCTGAATTGTAGTTGGAGACCAGCAGAATCACCATGGAGAGAAATTTGTACTCCTGTCAATATAAAAAATAGTCGGTACAACCGGAAATGGTTATATACCATCTGGTACAGAAACAGCCGGGATGTTAAACAGGATAGGAAGGAGATTGAAACTGAATCCACTCCAGCTCAGCCTGTAGACCAGGAAGTTGGAGAAGAATCTCCACATGGATTGACACAATCTCCTCCAGTTGAGTCTGTAGATCAGGAAGGTGGAAAAGAATTTTCAACTGAATCGACAGACTCCGATCCAATTGAGTCCCTAAACCAGGGAGTTGGAACAGAATTTTCGACTGAATCGACAACCTGCTCCAGTTGAGCCTGCAGACCAGGAAGTTGGAAGAGAATTTTCAACTGAATCGACAGTCCGATCCGCTCGAGTCGGGAGAGCACGAAATCAAAAGGACCAGCAGCAGCAAGATCAAAATTCCCTTATCGAAGTGAACAAAGATTAAGCCTGTGAGTGTGAAAGGAGGGTGTAGAATTTAGCAAAGAGGTTGGACCGAAGTTTTTCACGATCTGTTCAAGCAAACTAACCAAACTTGCTATCTGAGATTTGTATACAACAGGGTCCGGAAAGAGGGAAGTCACAAAGTGAACTCAGTCTTCTTCCGTGGAAAAGCAGAGTGCATCGATCCAAAATGTGCCAAGTTTTCATTTGTTATCAAACACACTCCAAAAGAGAACAAAGATGCCAAACTGAAAATCAAACAGATAGGGCAAATCAAACACGAAGGAGACATTCATATTAATCGGCAGCTTAGAGGTGAAAGAAGAAACCAAATTAAAAAAGGATTTCCCACTATGGTGTAACCAATGTGTTTTACGAGGATTTCGCTGCAGCTTCCACCGAAGACATCAAACTGGGCAAGATAACGACCAAAAGCGTACTACACAAAGCTTCATCGGAGCTGAAAAAGGCGGAAAATTTACATCAAGATTCACTTGTCGATCGTCTCATTACACAAAACGAGCTTTCATTGAACCCACCCACTGCCCTCAGGGGCATGTCCCCACCCCAGGGGATCTGAGCCGACCCTCATACGCCACGGATTAAGAGGTGAAATCCACATGAGCCGACCTTCATACGCCACTGAACCCACCCACTACCCTCAGGAGCACCCCAGGGGATCTGAGTCGACCCTCATACGCCACGGATTAAGAAGTGAAACCCACATGAGCCGACCCTCATATGCCACGGATTAGGAAGTGAAACGTGAAACCCACATGTCTCTTGCCTCACTGGCTGGCTTCTTTAATAGTATAATGAATAAAGCGGAGGAGGAGGAGTCGGACACGCCACGGATTAGTATAACGGGTGCTCATTCACCCCCATGGGTTAGTTTATAGGGATAGGGAGCCATTTCTATACTACTCATCGCGTACTACTCATCGCGCATGCGCAGTCGACCCATTCTACTGTAGGGTGCAAGCCTGGCCCATGGAATCTCAGGTAACGGAATCCCCAGGTCTCTCGTCTCACCCTATCCCGCGCCACACCTATAGGGATAGGGAGATCGCGTGCCCTTTCTATACTACTCATCGTTCACCACTCATCGCGCATGCGCAGTCAACCCATTCTACTGTAGAGTGCACGCCTGGCCCATGGAATCTCAGGTAGCGAAAATCCCATCTCTCGCCCTACCCTATCCCGTGCCACACCTATGCGACCGCTGTGCAGTGAGTAAAACGGAGTAGGAGGAGGAGGAGGAGGAGGAGTAGGAGGAGTCGGACACGCCACGGATTATACTAGGGAGATATTTTGGAAAAGAAGGATGACTCAGCCGATGCTATTCGGAGATACCTTCAATCCATTAACATTTATCCTTTCGTTCTACATTTGTACTCGCTGCAGCAGTTGACGCTGATGAAACAGTTCTTAAAAGAAGGAAATTGTATACTGTATTGTAATGCAACTGGGAGGGTTGTGGGGCAGATTGCAGGACAGAAGAGAATAGTACAATGCTATGCTCTTGTGTTAAAATCTGTAAAGAAAGGCCACCCCCCCCCCCGCCATACCTGTTGCAGAATTGGTATCGCATAATTTGCCAACCATTTCTTACTTCCTGAAGTGCATCAGGTACAGTCTTATCCAAATGTCAGTTCTACATCCGAGTCCGAAACGCATCGAGGTGGACTTCTCATGGGCCCTAATCCAAGCATCCATTGACGCCTTTAACTCGATAGATCAGAAGAGGTACTTAACCCAGACATGTAACATCATCATCCATAAGTGTTCTGCAGATGAACTTGCTAACTTCACTGTTGTCAACTTATGCTGTGCTCATATGATAAAGTCGGTAAGGAGAGCCATTTGTAAAATCTGCAAAGATAAAGGACTTGTTGACATTACAGCACATTGTTACTGCACTGCAATGAAACTTATCACGTCATTGTACAGGTCGATTTTCATTATCTTTTCTTCAGAAGTGAAAAGCCCAGTCTTCTACAGTTCATTGCAACGCGTACAGAATGCCATCGCAAAAGCAAAGCATGCTGATGAGACTGCTACGGTCAAGTTGAGCGACAAGTCTGAGTGGGTGGAGGCGGATCCCGACACCATCACCTTTCCAGAAACTCTGCAGCAAGCCTCTCATTTCTCCGAACATCTGAAACAAAAACCTCTTGTCACTGCTCAGAGGGTTGCCAATGAGGACAAGGAGTACCAACATCTGCCCATTTTGGACCTGTTCAAGACCCGATATTTGCCTATTTTACCTCTCTGGTCAGGTATCATGCTTGGCAAAATTGACAGGTATGACAAGTCTTCAAAAGAAGAAGAACAAGAAGATGAACAGCAAGAAGAAACGAGAGATTCGAATTGCCATGTGGAGAATTCGTTTAGGGTTGTGAAATTGGACATTCTCAGGCGCAAAAGGAGTCTTCGATCGGGTATTTTTGTCAGGACTATGCGGGCTTCACTGAAAAGCAGAATCAGGGAATTTCGGATGGATTTGGAAGATTCTGACTCAACGAAATATGGCCCAAAGAAACTGGTGCGTAAGAGGAAGGTGGTGGACAACCTTGAACTGGAGAGGAAAGGTGGATGAAAAGGCAGGATTGGACAAGCATTACAAAGAGAAGCAAATATTTCAGGCCGACAAGGATAGTTCCGGCACCTAAGGCCAAACTGAAAGGGAAACAGTTGGGGGGGGGGGGGTGCACAGACAAAGGGCTCCAGGAAAGTGACCAGTACCAAAACAGATGTTACCCCAGCAGGACCACCTAAAGATGTACATGTACAACAATCTGAAGGAACAAAATTTAAGCGTATTACAAGATTGAAGAACAAAAGATCTAAACTTATAAACATGGAAAAGATGAAGCACATGCCATCAGAGATACAGATTGATCTTGATGATGTGGGTAAGGAAAGCACTGAAGATGCTGTAACTTTTCATCTGGGCTTGCCAAATAGAGGGAACACCTGTTGGTTGAGCTCAAGCATTCAAGCTCTCCATTGTTTCCGAGAGTTAGTCCTGCTGGTTGACATTATAAGCCAAGGTACATGTAGGTTCAGATGATGTTCTTAGACATGTTGTATATGGAGGTTTTTTGTCCTCAAGCTTCAGCGTACGCACAGACCAAATTCCACCTCACTTGAATGACATATGGACAGAATCATGCATGGGATAACTTTAGAGTGTACGGTCATGTAGTTCATTCGAATGGAGTAACCCCGTCCATTATCTAGACATTGGTCTTCGAAGAACGGGAAACAAATTTCACATGCAAATGAGCTTTGAGGATGTCTCATGATAAATTAGACATACCAACACATTACACATAGGCTGATAAATTTGTGTTACCACCCTGTATCTTTCTCATATCCATCATGCGCGTACTGTGGCACACTGCTGCTATAGGGCTCCTTGCATACTACAACCCAGTGTCATGGATGGGCAACTTCTTGTGTCGGGTCTACAGTATTGACTTGTTCATTATTAGAAATGAATATACAATACCAAAGAGTCCTGTATTCTACCCTAAAATACACTGAATTCTAATTCTCTTGTCTATCCATAAATTTATTTTTCCTGGTATATTTTGTGTTCACCGCTAATCTTACTGATGGCTCTTCGTAAACCAGGAAAGCTAGGTAGCCAGAATATGGGAGAAAGTGTCATTTAGGTTAACTGGTCGGGCCACAAAAAGGAATATACATTTACATATTCGTGAGTGGATAGTGTAAGGCCCTTATCAGATGTACTTTGCGACGCCTAAAATAAAATTTAAAAATAGCAGGATACTATCGATGTGCATCACATACACCCTTGTTATCAGACACTGGTATGCAGTAATTTCACAAGATTTCCAGTATACAGGTACAGCCATAAATATATGTTGCTATCTTCCTTTATATAATTTCAATTTAGCTTCATTCAGTTTACTGCAATATTTTTGTGGTTGCTTCAGACACTGTTGTACTGTAATACAATTAGTTCAATTTTTTTCTTCATTTTTTTAATCCGAATGTAGATTTGTACACACAGTTACTCATTCAACATGTTCAAAAATCATAGCCCAATATGTCAGATATGTTATTATCATGGTTACAGTTCAGTACATGACACATAATAAACTGTATAGAATACCCAAAGTGATCTTCAATTTATTGCAGTTACAAGTGATACTCTTGTAGCCAACATCTCCAATGTCCTCGCGAGTTTAAGCACATCTTCCATGGGAACCAGAAACGAATGCATTGATTCTTTGTTGGTAAGTGTACAGTGTAAATGAATTCATGGTTATTTATCGAACATGTCAAATGGAGGTGAATTTACAAAAGGACAATTCTGTAAAATGTTGGCATTGAATTCATATTTTATAGCTATTGTGACTAATAGTAGACCAGCCACCCAATCCAAAGATGGCTAGAAAACTTGTTGATGGCATCGCGTGTTAAAAGCTGTCATCCAGGCTTAATCAACTCTACATGGTGTGCAGATTACGATGTGACCGGATGACATTCTCACTTTTGACCGTTAAGGTCATTTATGAGGTCATAAAGGCCAATAGAGGTCAAATAAGGATAAAGCACCTATTTCTTTGCAATATCTTTGTAAAGGAAGAGTGATTGTGACTGATTTTTTAAACTTGTTTCATTTTTCTTCTGGTCTTACTTACTGATAATTTGCATATTCATAGATGCAATGGATTATGGGAAATTTTAACGCTACCAGACCTTTGGGGGGGGGGGACATTGTGGCCCCCTTCCAAAACTTTCCGCCCTATCTTCGAATCGGTAAAAAATTGAGAGCTGAAACTCCATGGCTTTGTAGTTTATCATAATGGTGTCATGTTGAGCCTATTTGCATACCTACGAGCAGAAAATCATGAGTAAATTTAAAATGGCGGCGATGTGGCGTATCAGAGCCTATTTGCATAGCTACGAGCAGAAAATCATGAGTAAATTTAAAATGGCGGCGATGTGGCGTATCAGAAAAAAATGTTGTTTTCGTCATTTTTGGTTCATGTTCCTACTTTCCTGCGAGGAAAAGGGGACAAAAACTATTTCATTTTACATCAGATGATTATTTACTAAATTATCATGCAGTTTTTGTGAAGAAAATACATAAATAAAAAAATCGAAAATCATCACGTGACCATCTTGGATTTTTAAAACATTTTCTCGTAGAGCTTGATCCAATGGTACAGTGTGGTAAGATTCAGCTCCCTAGCTGGGAGAAAAACATTTAGGGGGAGCAATGACCCCAAATTAGTGAGCCAAACCAAGAAGATGGCGGCATCGTTTGTTAAAAGCTGTCATTCATATGTGAAAATTCAATGTAACATCCACCTCTGATCTCTTGCTATGTGTAGTCAGTGCCCCACTGATCTGGTTCTATTCCCCCGTCCGCATGATCGAAACTTCAAACTTATCAGTTTTATAGCTCAACTGACAAAATTGTCCATCAACAAAGGAAATATCTGATGGCGCTCATGATTGTTGGACAGGATCGGGTTGTCACAAGCCGAAAGCTACACACAGAAACATTTGTTAACATATATGGTATTGCTCTTGTACAAGTAGCTTGTCTACCAGTCAGATGCAAGATAAAGTGGTTTTAGATATTCTTTTTGGAACATATGAGCAACATTCCATAAAAATGGAGGGAGACGGGTACCCGTGTTCGTAGTCAGATTGTCAGGATAATTACCTTTTACCGGGTGTCTCTAGCTGTTTGTAATCTGATGGCCAGGAATATTACCCTTGAACAGGTGTCCCTGTTGGCAGTCAGATGGTCAGAATACCCCTTATCAAGGAACTGGCTTGTCACCTAACCATACCAAGGAGGTCTTAGCTTAATATTTGCTAGAAGAGTTAAACATAATTTGATAATCAGACAAATACATATGGTAGTTCCTGGATGATTTCATCATTGAAGGAAACAAAATTTTCAACCAGGGTCATAGAATTCAACATTATACAACGAAGTTTGCCATGAAGAGATGCATATAATCACTCTTTTGAGACGGATTTACCAGCTGAAAGCTGAAGACAGATTGAATTGTCAGTCTGGTAACCACCAACAAGCAATCCTCTATGTGGCCTCTGGTACCACCAAATGCTTGGCGACTCTTACAGGCTCTCGTTGCATCAGTAGAAATTACTATAGCGGAGAATAACTCATTTGTTTAATTGTTCATGAGGTGACCACACCAACACTAGATGCCCAGAATGGTGCGACCACACATCCCCTATTACCGACTGAAGCGCTATTCGATTCATGGATTGATAAGAGGGCTGATACCATAGCTCTGTTAACTTGAAATCGTGCATGTGAGATGTAAGCGACGCCAGACCTATTAGACCTGATGCCACCACACTTTGACTAATGTGTGAATATTGTAGAAGATTGCAAAAGCGCTTCAAGGTTTGCCCAAATAGCAGCCTGAAATTAGGTGTCGTGAGTGATAGATGAAAGGATGGGTATAATTTTGAATTCTTGGGGCAAGAGGCCTTATATGTTTCAACAAATGTGCATAAAAGCCGTTGATGGTATGCGAATCAGTACATGTTTTCGATCAAAGAAATTGCATGTTGTTTGAGATAATAAAAATGTTCCATATAGGACTAAATCAAGGATAACCAAATTTCTGAAGACATCTCATGGCCACCATTTCAAATCCATGTGTGAACCGTTACACCTAGGATTATGTGGAGTTCACTGCAATGCAAATAAGGAATAAGTTCCTAATGGAGGAAGAGTCACACCAGAAGCTGTCCCCACTCCCACCAGTCATGGTAGGTTTAATGTCAGCAGCTAGAGGCTGTCCTAGCTTATTATTTTAGGTTTTATATGTGGTCAAATGAACTAAATGTGCTGCCACCTGTGCTATTATGTTGCAGTATGAATCACCCTCATATTTTCTGGTGGATCAGTAAATACAATATTTAGTGGATGTATATGACAGCCATATTAGAAAATGAACGAAAATACATGACTATTAGATTTCTTGATGCGTTAATTCCCAGAAAATGTCTCAGCCATTCTATCCCAACAATATCACGAATCAAGGAGATGTCTGGTGAAATGCAAAATGTAAATGCCCAGATACAGCTTGGCATACGCCATTTTCAGAATCAGCAGGTCCAAATTTTGTAAAAAAAAAAAATAAAAAAAAACATTATACCACATTCTACCCACAAATGCCTTAATATCTACTTTCCATAGCTCTTTTCCGATTTTGGGACTAGTAAAAAGAACAGATTTCCGACACTGTTAGCACAGGTACATGCTCAGATGAAGCCGGAGTTCACTTTGGGAATGTCACTTCAATGGTCATAAAGATGTCGTATAATGCCTTGCTGTCAGATATGCATACGCGAAGTAAATGATACCGAAACTACATATGGCTGCCACTTTCGATTTCTCACGATTCCAATCTGATGGATAAGGATCCACAATGACCCAAGTGTGTTCAGATATAAAGGAAGCTCGCCTTGTTTAACAGTTAGAAATCGCCTTGTTAAACAGTTACAATTAGTAGTTATATGTATGGGCAACTTTGACTGCTTCAGAGTAAGTTTTGGATTAAATTTAAGGGGCGCCATATTGAATTTTCCCATGATCATTTGTACCAGTGATTATGCAGATATTTTCAAAATGAGCCCACTTGAATAAACTATCAAGTGTTAAAGATTGAGCCAGCTTCAATCTTCAATTACTATGATTTCACGAAAAGTTTGAAAAAATATCCTGATTTGAACCCACGTGACCTATTGGGCCTAAAAATGACATTTGAGGTCAAAAGCGAGAATGTCATCCGGTCATATCTCAATCCCCACAACATGTAGAGTTGATTAAGCGTGGATGATTGCTTTTAACACGCGATGCCATCAAAAGTGTTTTTTAATCTCTTGGCTGGCCTACTATAAGATAGATGGGTTACTTTCAAGTTGAATTAAATGTTTTTTGAGTGCTCACGAGCATTATCTGGACAAACAGTTGATCGGCCTATGAACATCCGTTCAAATTAAATGTATCAGCCTTCGCCTGCTGTTTTTTTCAGATACCCATCCCATAATCTAATATATTCTGAAAACTTATTGTACATATATGGAACGTATCCATTTTTCCCCAGGAATCGCCCCCCACCTTCAAGAAAATGTGCCTCACCATCTACTCTCGATCTAAGCCTTGATCGAGAAAAAAAATTGATCGAGAAAAAAATATCTAAATTAAAAATATCTATGTGAAATTTGGCAACACAATATATCAGCAGCATATAGGTATTCCAATGAGTACTAATTGCGCACCCCTGTTGGCTGACCTGTATCTGTTCTCTTATGAATATGACTATATGCAGGCGCTTTCTAAAACCGATCCATTCAAAGCCCGTTCCTTCTCATTCATCAAACGCTATATAGACGATCTTCTCGCTGTGGATAATCGCTATATAAATGACGCAGTGAAGGATATATATCCACCTTCACTGGATTTGAAGGAAACTACAGATAGCCCTACAGGCACTTCATATTTAGATCTATATCTCTACAAAAATGAAGGGGCATTCTCTCTCGTCGACTTTATGACAAAAGAGACGATTACAATTTCGACATCGTAAACTATCCCTTTCTGGACAGTAATATTCCAGTGGGACCTGCATATGGCGTATACATATTTCGCCTAGTAGCATTTGCTAGATCCTGTGTTAAATGTGACGATTTCAATCAGCGTCACAAAACATTGTTGCAGAAACTTATAAAACAGGGCTGTTCCTCCAAGCGCCTCCACTCAAAGTTTCTCAAATTTGGCGATACATATCGCATGCTGATAGCAAAATACGAACGTAGCGTGCAAGATCTATGGCGTTACGTTTCGTAACTTGTGTCTAATTCCGCTTAACCCGGGGCTAGGGGCCGTATGAACCCATGTACTTCAAGATCCTCATGGTACTCATATGAACAGTCACAATCAAAGCGTGACTGAGATACATCATTCTCTAGATAACGACTTCAGAACGATTATTATGGATTAAGAATACTGATCAGCGATACGGATTTTATATTTTTGGAACATCATGATGTCTTGTCGGCATCATTGAAAACTGTTGACCGCTTCTCTCTTGCAGGAAACTAGCCTATGTTTATGTATACTATGATTGCCTTTTTGAATTTGGTGCTAAAACTGTTATATGGATATGGAATAGGTCTTTGGATTATGGACGCGGATATTCTTTATGGACGACGGCTGAATTATGAATGACGGACTAGACGCTTGTATTGCCCCATCCTATACCCGCATTCTGAAAGCTTGCACAATTGTACACTTATGGGGCACACCCATTATTTTCTGCGAAGTGAGCCCCTGCATCCTTTATTTTCCGAAGTACATCAATGAACACTGCATTATACCAGTGAAAATTTTCTTCACATGCTATAATATCCACTTCAACTAAATGTATAGTGCATGTAGCTGAATTGAGTGTCGTTGTTGTTACATGGTGTTTTGGGAAATTCTGAAAAGCATATGGCTGAGATAATGCCATTGAAATACAAGCGTCTAGTCCGTCATTCATAATTCAGCCGTCGTCCATTAAAGAATATCCGCGTCCATAATCCAAAGACCTATTCCATATCCATATAACAGTATTAGCACCAAATTCAAAAAAGACAAGCATAGTATACATAAACATAGGCTAGTTTCCTGCAAGTGCAGTTGACTTCCATTAACATTGCAGTTAACATTCCATTAACATTGCAGTGCAGTTGACTTTCATTAACATTGTGAGTGACAGAAACTGTGCTGTCTCTGACTAGTAATAAGTCACTTTAGGAAATTATCGACTGCAGAGATTAGGGGAATTGCCATGTTATTTTCGCTAACTTTTTCAATATGCTCTGAGGGAAGCAACACCCCATTTATTTTGATGGCATGTCGAAGGATCACTATACAGTAGTGCCAAACAAGACGATAATCCAGTTTGAGAAAGCTAATTGTTGCATGATATATGTGTGAGCATATATTGTGGTCAAATTCGGTTTTGACGAGGGCGCCATCTCACACGTTTCTGATGTAGAAAACATTCGTTCACAGTGCCTGGAAACTGCATATCAGGGCATTAACCTGCGTTATTGTTTTTGATTGATTGTCCGTTAGTCATGTTGATAGTATTTTTTCTAACAAGTAATGACATTTTCAATTTTACAACTGAGGCATCTATAATACCAGGCTATGATAGTGATCATTCGAAGGTTACCTTGAAATGTAAATTTGTTATTTCACAAAGGGATAGGGGCTACTGGAAATTCAATTGTTCACTACTAAACGAAATGGAGTATCTCAATCTGGTTGAATCTATCATTTCTGAAACAGTACAAGAATATGCAGCCATAACTTATTCGAGAGAGAAACTACAAAACGTTTCAAAATTAGAGGTACAGGTGTGTATAGATGATCAGTTGTTTTTAGAAACCTTACTAATGAAGATAAGAGACGAAACAATCAAATTTTCTTCTACAAAAACAGAAAGTTGATACAAAGAGAGAGACTGAATTAGAAGAGCAAATTTTATAACTTGAAGAAGAAATACAACGCAACTTTATAACCATTGCAGAAAACAAACTGGATAAACTGAGAGACACTAAATTAGAATTACAAAAATAAGAAAGAAAATAATCTAAGGTTTGATCAAAAGAACGAAACAAAAATGAATAGAAGGTGGGGAAGGACATTTTCTAGGAAAAATTATACGAATTAATTAATATCAAAATTAACTAAAACAATGGGGATGATATATACAATACTGAGGATAGCAACAATTATTTTATGAACACTTGTATTCAAATTGAAATAAAACGCCAAAAATACCAATTTATTTTTAGACAATTTAGAACTGAATCACTTAACAAAAACTGAAGCTGATACCTTAGAAGGGCACATCACCTACAGAGAATTAACGGACACTTGAAGAAATATGAAGAATGATAAATGCCCGGGACTGGATGGATTCATGGTAGAATTTTACAAAGTCTTTTGGATAGACATAGAATATTCTGTTTCACGTACCGCGAATGCCGGTTATAACGTGGGGAAAATTTTCTGTAGTTTAGAGGCAGGGGGTGATAACTGCCTCCCTGAGCCAAATAAACCACGAAATTTTATACAAAACTGGCGACCCATCATCTTACTGAATGTTAGTTACAAGTTGATATAAGGATGTATCTCAAATAGAATCAAAACGGTATTAGATACACTTCTGAATGAAGATCAGAAGGGGTTCATCTCAGGCAGATATATTGGAGAAAACATTCGACTAATCTACGAAATCATGTTCGAAACAAAAGAAAAAGAAATACCCTGCTTGCTTTTATCAATATACTTTGAAAAGGCATTCGACTCGGTATCGTGGGACTTTCTTGAAATCCAAAAATGGATCACATTGTGTCATACAAGTTTAAAAACATGTATCATACAGAATGGAAACATTTCTTCATTCTTTGAAATGAACCGTGGGTGTAGACAGGGAGACCGATTTCACCATATCTTTTTTGTACTTTGCGCAGAAGTCCTTGGCACAATGATCGGGGAAAAATGAGAATTTTAAAGTCATAAAAATTGGACATACAGAATTCTAAATTAGTCAATATGCGGACGATACACAGCTAACCATTGATGGTTCATAAGGATCTTTTACAGCAGCAATTAACTGTTTGAATATGTTTTATAAATTATCCTGACTAAATGTACACAAAAGAAGAGCATTGACCATATGTAGATAATGCCCATTTAGCGCTGTCTCGTAGGGTATGACAGCCACCTTGTAAACGCCCAAAAATGGGTCAGAAAGATAGATAAATTTATTAGGAAGATATCTAGACCACTCTAAAAGTGGCACAAATTCGATTTCTCGGTGATTGGGAGCAGCAAATACAGTCGGTGTAAATTGACCATATGCAGATAATGCCCATTTAGCGCTGTCTCGGAGGGTATGACAGCCCCTCTTTAAACGCCCAAAAATGGGGCAGAAAGATAGATAAACTTCTTAGGAAGATATCCAGATCACTCGTGAAGTTGCGCAAATTCGATTTCTGGGTGATTGAGAGCAACAAATACAGTCGGTGTAAATTGACCATATGCAGATAATACCCTTTTAGCGTTGTCTCGGAGGGTATGACAGCCCCTCTTTAAACGCCCAAAAATTGGTCAGAAAGATTGACAAATGTATTAGGAAGATATCTACACCACTCCTAAAGTGGCACAAATTCGATTTCTGAGTGATTGGGAGCAACAAATACACTCGGTGTAAATTGACCATATGCAGATAATGCCTATTTAGCGCTGTCTCGTAGGGTATGACAGTACCTCTTTAAACGCCCAAAAATGGGTCAGACAGATAGATAACGAAGTTTCCTGCGTTTCACCGAATAGCAGGAAACTATTGTCGGCAATTTACGTGAATACATCGGTGGGGGGGGGGGAGGTTTTGGCGCTAGGGTTGATTTAGTGTGCAGGTGCAGTAGCTTGAAGCTGATTTGACAATTAGTGGGGCAAGGATACTGATTGGTCAGTATCTGGGTAGCGTCAGTTGAGATTGACTGACGCCGTGAGAAAGCCCATTCTAGCCTGTTCCGTTGAACGAGCAACATCGTGTATTTTTTAGTCCGTAGTTTCTTTTTTCACGCCATGGCCAACTATGAGATGAACAGTAGTGAAAGCCAGAGTCTACATGATGAAGTGAAAACTCAGGTTGTGCAGTTAGGGGACAGGGTGTTAGATAAAATGTCGGAGCTGGTTTCAGCTAAATTCAATAGTTTGAGGGAAGAAATTCGAAATGGCCAAGAGGACGTGAAATGTATGACTGTCGCGGAGGTTAAAAAGATTAAGACGGAGGGTGTTATAAAATTTAAGAAGAAGGGAAACGAAGAACAATATAAGGTCAACAGCAAAGTGGCCGATACTATAGTGGAGGCGACAGATTCACTCGGAGAAGATCTGCCAAGCCAGGATAAATTGATGAAGGCGCGGAAAGCATTGGACAAATGTATTGAAATTATTTCTGAGCGTCAGAAATTAATCAAGTTGGCGGATATGTCTGAATTCGGCTGGTCAACAGTGAGTGAGTACACGCAACATGAGCTGGCTTCCGATAGCGACGACGAGAAGAGGATTCAACGCGCCGAATCAAAGGCAGCGAAGAAGCAGAAATCCAAGCAGAGATATCAACCTTATAATCGGAAACCGCCGATGGGCGGGAAAAACGAAAGTGCTGGGCCGGCGGTCGAGACTACGGGGAGATCCGAAAACCTGTCGAAGCGGGGACACTGTTGGTCATGTGGTGAAATGGGCTACTGGAGGGACTCGTGCCCGGAAAGGTTTGGGTTTCCGATGACTGGGACTCCAGAGAACAAGATAAGTATACCAGATTGTCTTGAAAAGGATTCTGTATTGAAAACAGGTTTTTGCTTCAATGGGGAGGTCACAGGGGGCCTAGTTTCCGACGTTGTAAATCAGACTGAGACGGATTTAGAACTGTTTGGGCGAGTCGTCCATTATCTCTCCTATGGGTAGACTGAGAGAGCATTTAGGTTTTTGGGTTGTAACGGGGGCATTTCCTCTTATACAAAACGTGATCAAATTTGGCAATGTCCTGCCGTTTGTGCAGGGCGAACCACCCGAGATTGAATTGAAAAACAACAAATCTGCTTTACAGCAAAAGGATTTTGTACAGTCAGAAATCGAGAAACTATTATCTCAGGGTTGCATAACGCAAGTAGACCAGAAAGCCACAGTAGTTAACCCTTTAACGGTTAGTGTTAATAAAGACGGGAAGGCAAGGCTTATCCTTGATGCTCGTTATGTAAATCAGTACTTGTTAAAGCACAAATGTTCACTCGAAAATGTGACGACAGCAAGGAAGTTATTTAACAAAGGTGACTGGTTATTTACATTCGACATAAAATCTGCATACCATCACGTGGAAATACACGCAGAACACCGTGGTTTCTGGGCTTTGCTTGGGATTTCGGTAACAGAAATAATTATTATGTTTTCAATGTCCTAGCATTTGGGATTTCCACGGCTCCATACGTCTTTGCAAAAATGGGCAGAGAGATGGTCAAGCACTGGAGGGGCATGGGTATACGGATCATTGTATACATAGACGACGGTGTTAGTGCTATTGTCAAATCTGACCTGGAAAATTACGGTTTTTTACCAAGCGTTGGGAAATATCATTAGACACCCGAGCAAAGTCAGAAATGGCTGGGATTCATATTAGATTGCGAGGAGGCCAAATTGTATGCCACAGAAAAGAGGGTGAGCAAGGTAAAATGGCATATAGTTGCCTTGTTGTCAGGGACTGAAATGGCAGTGAAAAGCTTTTGGGTTCGGTTACTGGCTTCAGTGATAGGGCAGATAATATCTTTAACAGAAGCCTGTGGGAACATAACTGGATTGCAGACACGACACATGTATTTCTCTGTGGAGAACAGAGAAGAGTGGTTTGACAAGGTTTTATTGTCTGCTGAGGCAATACGAGAATTGCAGTTTTGGCTTGACAATATATGCCGATTAAAGCTGGGGCCAAGTGACTTATGTCGATACCCTGGTTTATTCAGACGCATCAGCAACTGGATATGGTGGGCATGTAGTGCATGACTTGGCGGAAGTAGTGACCCGGGGTAGCTGGTCAGACTTGGGGGTCAGTAAGAGCTCCACATGGAGAGAGCTGATGGGTTTAAATAGAGTGTTAGCAAGCCTCAACGAAAGCCTGCAAAACAGGGTAGTTAAATGGTTCACTGATAACCAGAATGTGGCAGGAATTGTAGTTAACGGGAGTCGGAAAATTGAACTTCTGGCCATAGGGATTTTCAGTTTCTGCAGAAAGAACGATATCAAATTGGATGTACAATGGATTCCTAGAGAGGAAAACGAAAAGGCCGATGCTTTGAGCAAATTTGTAGACGTTAACGACTGGGGTATCGCAGGACATATTTTCCGTAGATTAGATAAAAAGTGGGGACCCCATACAGTAGACAGGTTTGCCAGTGAGTATAACACTAAATGTATGGTCTTTAATTCACGTTTGGCTAGCCCAAACAGTAGTGGGGTGGACGCTTTAGCGCAAAACTGGGGAGCAGAGAACAATTGGGTGGTACCACCACCGCATCTGATATTAGATGTGTGGAAATTTATGAATGTCAAAATGTTGAAGGAAACATTAATTCTACCGCTTTGGCGTTCTGCACCTTTTTGGCCTTTAGTGTGCCCGGATGGGGTGCACCTGAACAGAGCCGGGGTTGATTGGACAGAGTTGCCTTTCAATGGTTCTGCAATTGATCCAGGAAACAAGTCGAACATGATGTTTTCAGGGAAATCACTGAATTTCAGACTGCTTGCGCTGAGAGTGGATTTCAGCAATGTCAGACTGAAGTTATGTACAGAAGGGGTTTGTACAGCATACTTAGGTTACTGCAAGATTTGTATCTAGCTGATGTAATATTCCATAATATTCCATGTTTCATATTGACAGGTCGCCTAGCAGCTGGGTCCGTCTGGAATGAGGTTTCGGGCAAACACGGGGAACCCGGACACCGCAAAGTTGGACGAAAAGTTGACTGGACACATGTTGCTGTCTAAGGCAGAGAGTACCACATCGAAATATACTAGGGCCTTTGAAAAATGGAAAGTTTTCGCTGTCGCGCGCCAAATGAGAGTTTTACCAGTTTCAGTTTGCGATTTGGGGCTATACTTGGTTCAGATAGCAGAATCGCCTAAGAGTGTGGCTGCAGTGTATGCAGCAATCTACCCCTCAAAAACTTAAGGGGTGGGATTGCCCGCGTCCATGGCAAGCCGGCGAAACGGAAGGACCCAATAAGTTCAGCTTTGCTCCTAGAACTGTGTGACCGTTACAAAACAAATGATGACTGTCTGTTGCTCGTGACATCACAATTGCCTTGTTAGGGTTCTCAGGATACCTGAGATTTAATGAGATACAGAACTTGAGATTTGCCGATTTACAGCTCCATGATGAACATTTAGAGTTAAACATCACTAAGAGCGAGACGGATCAATTTAGAAAGAGCAACGAGGTTTTTATTAGTAAAACTTACTATTGCATGCCCTTTACATTGGGTACAGAAATATCTGCAGCTAGCTTCCTCTGAATGGTCAAACGGCTTAAAGAAATTGGTCTTTGTTAATAAGGCTCTGAGTTATACACGTACAAAACTAGTTGTGTGTGCCCGATTGAGGGAAGTGAGTTCAGATCATATTGGTAATTTCGGTTTTCATTCCCTGCGATCAGGGTGGGGGGGGGTAACTGCAGGGGCGAACAAGGGACTAGACGTCAGATTGCTAAAAAGGCATGGCAGATGGAAGTCTGATGCAGTAAACTGCTATATCGATGACTCTAAGAAAGTAAAATTGTCAGTATCCCAATCTCTGGGAATATAATTTCATATCGGTTCTGCTTGTACCCTGATTTGGTTCTATCATCCTATACTGATGTTTGGGTTTTTGGTGTGTAGTAGAAGGGCTGACATGAAGTTTCCTGCGTTTCACCGAATAGCAGGAAACTATTGTCGGCAATTTACGTGAACACATCGGTGGGGAGGGAGGGAGGGGGGGGGAGAGGTTTTAGCGCTAGGGGTGATTTAGTGTGCACGTGCAGTAGCGTGAAGCTGATTGGTCAATTAGTGGGGCAAGGATACCGATTGGTCAGTATCTGGGTAGCGTCAGTTGAGATTGACTCGGTGTTTGAAAGCAGCAAATACAGTCGGTGTAAATTTACCATATGCAGATAATACCCATTTAGCGCTGTCCTGGAGGGTATGACAGCCCAAAAATGGGTCAGAAAGATAGAAAAAAATTTACCAGGAACTTATCTAGCCTACTCTAAAAGTGGCACAAATTCGATTTCTGTATGATTGGGAGCAACAAATACAGTCCGTGTAAATTGACCATATGCAGATAATACCCATTTAGCGCTGTCTCGGAGGGTATGACAGCCCATCTTTAAACGCCCAATAATGTGCCAGAAAGATAGATAAATTTATTAGGAAGATATCTAAACCGCTCTAAAAGTGAGACAAATTAGATTTCTGGGTGATTGTGAGCAACAAATACAGTTGGTGTAAATTGATCATATGCAGATAATACCCTTTTAGCGCTGTCTCGGAGGGTATGGCAGCCCCTCTTTAAACGCCCAAAAATTGGCCAGAAATATAGATAAATTTATTAGGAAGATATCTAGACCACTCCTAAAGTGGCATAAATTCGATTTCTCGGCGATTTGGAGCAGCAAATACAGTCGTTGTAAATTGACCATATGCAGATAATGCTCATTTAGCGCGGGCTCGCAGGTTATGACAGCCTTAAACGCCCAAAATTGGGTCAGAAAGATAGATAGACTTATTAGGAAGATATCTAGACCGCTCTAAAAGTGACACAAATTCGATTTCTGGGTGATTGGGAGCAACACATACAGTCGGTGTAAATTGACCATATGCAGATAATACCGTTTTAGCGCTGTCTCGGAGGGTATGACAGCCCCTCTTTAAACGCTCAAGAATGGGTCAGAAAGACCACTCCTAAAGTGGCTAGCAAAATATTGTCGAATGTACACAGATTTTACTACGACCCGTTAGAAATGTTCCTAATAGCACACATTTTGAAATATTCTTCTCAAATTTATATTCACAGCGAAGAAAATTTATTGGGGAAAACGTGGTTCCATTCGTTTTAATATCACCCGGGTTGTGTAATTACTGCCGTATATATGAGTTTTATCGGGACGGCCAAACAGGATGGGATAACAAATTGGGCGATATGCAAGACAAACGAGATGTGTTATGGTCTTAGCTGTTGCGTTTTCTCTGCGTACGTAGGACATTTGGGGAAGAGGGGAGAGGCAGGAATGTGTTGCATGAAATTACAAGAATCGCCTAATTATAACCACCTGATAGCCTAACATATCAATCATTATTAAAAAAAATATATTAGAGGGTCTGAAAGTTTTCGTTCATACTGTGTTGGCCAGATTCGTGTGAACTTCGAAAAATATATCCTATGAGCAGAAAGTCACAGAATTATAAGTTACACGAATAATGACGTGCTAATACTGTTATATGGAGTATGGAATAGGTCTTTGGATTATGGACGCGGATATTCTTTAATGGACGACGGCTGAATTATGAATGACGGACCAGACGCTTGTAATTTCAATTTTCGTAGCGGAAATTAAGCTGCCTATTGACTGTCGGATCTGACGATTGTATTCACCTTCAAAACATAAATGGAGATTGAAGAGATAATGAGTGCCCAACCAAATTCCATAAAACAGTGGGACATGTCCTGTTAGAATGGTCATCGCTCTATAGGGTCAGGAAGGCATGGAAGACACCGTCTCGTGATGTTTCATCTTCAATATAGCATTACAGTTCTTGGGCTGACCTCAATAACTGATTTCCTTGATTGAGGACAGTTATACTTGGAGGTTTCGCTGACCGGACGATTGCCATGGATTTAACTCCATAGATATAGTCGTTCCCACTGTTGTACAAGTAAATTAGACGTATATGTTTCAAGCGTGATGAATGATGTCAGAAATTCTAAATATGATATTCTATATGTGTTATAGGTTGGGTGAAAAGTGGGATAAATAGAGAGCGTCAGCAGTTTCTTAGCGAATTGTCCATGAGGGATATTCTATAATAATCAGCAGTGGTATTAATTAGATAATTAGTCCGACAAATGTTTCCGTTTTGTGCTTAGGGCACACATTAGTCAACACTACAACCTGCATTCACATTAGGCAACTTCACACATTTTCGAGATCGCGTCTTGCTGAAAATGCCAGCTATTGTTCGGGGTAAAAGACGTGACTTTTCGAAAATTGCCCATGTTACGTCCAAGTAAATTATAGATGAGATATATCTTTGTAAGAAAATTTTCAAGAAGCATGTTGGGAAACATTAGTCCACCTGAAGGATCCGCTATTAATAGCCCTCAATATCGAGAAGGCTGTACCACCAAACGCCTTTGTTCAAAGTTGATCAAATTCTGTGATAAATATCGGATACTGACGGCGAAAACGATCGTAGCATTCAAGATGTTTTTTCTTCGCTAAGTTTCGTAGCTTCCTGTCTCATTCTATTTAAACCGGGGCTAGGGGCGGTTTGAATAACACGTGATTTACATAACCACGGTACTCAAATGACCGGACACAGTCAAAACATGACGGAGATAGAAACTCTGGAAAACGACTTGGAAATTCATTTGAGAAAGAAGAATGTTCAGTGATTAGGATTCTTGTGTAAAGAACGTAACCACGTCTTCTTGACATCATTGAAAACTGTTGATCACTTCTCCCTTATAGGAAACCATCTTGTGATTTATTATTTTTATTTCATACACAATTGGAATTAGTGCCAACTGTCATACGATATAGGTCTTTGGATTATTGACGCGGAATTTCTTTTATGGACGACGGCTGAATATTGAACGTCGGATTTGAAGCTTGCTATTTATAGACTGGAGCAATATGCAAGACGTGGGGGAAATTGGCGACTAAAGAGCAACCATATGACTCTACTGGAAAGCATCCCACGGCACCTAACATTCAGACACGAGAATACGGTGGATTCTCGGACGTAGCCTTAGTATCTCCGCCGCGCTTTTATTTTGATTGTAGTTGTTCATGTGGAGACCATGAAGTATCCACACGGCTCGGGAGCTGTTATGACAGGTCAGCTCAAACAACTTATCTGATGTTAACGGATGAGCATCGTGGATGTCTGATGGAGTAAACGCTCCAACATGGGGTAAACCTGGTAAATGCTAGAATACCCAGAGTAACTAACTTGCCATGCCCAAAGTCGTACGGCTTAAATTTTCCACCCAAACAATAAACCTACATATATTTGTCAAGTGACATGTACAGAGGTCGGGCTTCGGCGACTAACAGTCCACCAGCAGAATCCTATCATACCTACCATATACAGGTAATAAATTGGGGCGATATGCAAGAGATGGGAAAAATTGACGACGTCTGGCGAATAAAAAGCAACCATATGACTCCACAGGAAAGCATCCCTCGGCACCTAACATTCAGACACGAGAATAAGGTAGATTCCCGGACGTAGCCTTAGTGTCTCAGCCGCGCTTTTATTGCAGCTGTTCATGTGAAGATTATGAAGTATCCACACAGCCCCTAGCACCGGCTTTAGCGGAATTAGATAGGCTAGGAAGCTGTGATTACAGGTCAGCTCAAACAAGTCATCTGATGTTAATGGAGGAGCATCGTAGACGTCTGATGGAGTAAACGCTCCAACATGGGGTAAACCTGGTAAATGCAAGAATACCCAGTGAAACTAACCTGCAATGCCCGACGTCGTACGGCTTAAATCGGCGTAGGCCCAACGCCTACCAAGCGATTCATTCTCCTCTATGTTTGCAACTCACAAAACTACAATCACAATGTAGTTGTGATTAGATTGTAGTTGTGATTACAACTACAGTGTTCAATGTAGATGTTAATAAGTCACAAAACAATATAACCCTGTTTTCAAAGTTTTGCAATAATGTTTTGTGACGTTGATTAAAATTGTCACATTTTACACAGGATCCAACAAATGCGATTCGGCGAGATGCGTA
Source organism: Hanleya hanleyi (assembly GCA_036873755.1). Lineage (NCBI taxonomy): Eukaryota > Metazoa > Mollusca > Polyplacophora > Lepidopleurida > Hanleyidae > Hanleya > Hanleya hanleyi. The sequence goes on from JAVTVY010023563.1 coordinate 37,143, forward strand.
TGCGCCATATGCATGTCCTGCTGGGATATTGATGTCCAGAAAGAGGTATTTCACGATGTCTGAAGTGTAATAATCTCTCTTGTCGTAAAATCGACAAGAGACAACTCCCACTTCATTTTTATAGAGATATGGGTCTAAATATGATATGCCGTTAGGACAATCTGTAGTTTCCTTCACATCCAATAAAGGCAGGTCCATATCCTTGACTGCGTCACTTATATAGCGATACCCCACAGCGAGAAGATCGTCTATAAAGCGTTTGGGCTTTGAAAAGATCGGCTTTTGAAAGCGTCTGCATATAGTTGTATTCATAAGAGAACATATATAGGTCAGTCAAAAGGGGTGCACACTCAGTATCCATTCGAATACCTTTATGCTGTTGATATATTGTATTTCACATACACATTATTAATGAGAAATTCTAGCAACTCTATAAACAAAAAAACATCCCATGGATAATATCCCTTGTATGTAGTTAAGCTAAAGAATGCTTTATGGTTTCTGGCCTTAATACATCGGCGATCTGTTTTCTTCAACACCGATAATAATAATGACGTAAGATCGGATTAAGGATTGTAGAATAGAGAGTTGAGAAATCCCATGTGTATACATGTCTGTACGGTATGTGACCTTTTGCATCAAGTTCTTCCGTAAGGCATTTTGAGTTTTTCATTATCCACATACATTCAAATGCCAGCGTTTATAGAAATAGTGGGACAATACCTTTCTCAAATTACTTTGCCTCCCAAAGAACCCACGTCCACAGGGCTGACAAAAGCGTGGTAGTGCAGTTTCTAAAACCAGCTATGTATCTAGGTTTTATGGTGTTTCATACATTTTCGGAGTCCAGCACACTTTTGGCATATCGTTATGAGTGATTGGAACACACATATCTCTTTCCTTGAGAAACGTTTTATGATTTTTAAATAAATCGCCAAGAGTACATGAAGTTTATGAATAAGTAGACGTATTGATGATGATGGTGTGCTTGGACGACATTGCTCTTGGTAAGGTCCAACCAATCAGCGAGTATTGTAGGTTCAACTTTTTCTCGCTTTGACCATTCAATAAAGTTCAAAGGAGATCTTGTGAGGTCACCAAGTGAATTCAAGATGACCACCTAAATTTATGGTAGAATCTTCAAGAAGCTATTAGTCTAATCTCTTCCAAATTTATAACATTGCTTACTTTATGAATTACGCAAAGTATTTAAACTTGTTTTTGATATATATATATATTTGGGAATAAGTTTATCATAGCAACAGGTTGCCAGGGGCTTTATTTAAAACTTTTCTCGGGGTATGAAATTTTAATCACTGAAGATGTAATAATCATTAAAAACAATTCACATGTCACTATTCACAAGAATAATACGCTTGGTTACAGGTTGCTATGGCAATCATTCTGAAACTCTTGGTGATCAACTGAAAAAACTGATACCAAATAACCTGTAAACATAAAGTTAATGTAATTAAAAATAATCAGAATTTTAAATATTCCTAAGAAGTAGGCTCTCATTTGCAAATTGTCCGGTAATGAGTGAGCGAGTCCATCCGAATCCTTTCATCGGGAAAATAAGGAGAATCGTTGACATTAGAACCTTGATTTTTGGCATGAAGGTGCATTAGGGGACTGTTACCAGCAAGTTCTGAGCTGACCTACTTTTGATAAAAATTTCTGATAATTTTTTATGAAAATCACTGGTGATTCTGACTTGGGCAGTGCCCATCTTAATATAGGCAGGATTTCAACTTGAGGTTGGGGGATTTCCAAAAGTTCAGTTCGCGTCGGAAGCCTAATGCCTACCCTACTTCGTAGGTCCTGTGACGTTAGTCACACTGCCGTGTTTCAGCAAGGAAAATATACAATTATATGTTTATCTAGTTATCTAATATCTCTGGTTCGCTGCGTAACATCATAAAAACTGATTTATATACCAGATTTGATGATGAAACATCTCATCAACCAGGAGGAATATTTTCATGAAATAAATACTAAATCTTCTGGAAAAACGGCAACAGCATACATGTATCTCCCCATCGGAAGTTTTAACTTTCCATTTGGGTTCCCGTTCAACGCACTCAATTACCAAGTTTAGAAATGTAAAGTTCACGTAATCATAAAAGCAAGTTGAAGGATTGTGTAACTTGGCTAACTGAAAACGCCAGAGGCGACCTCCTTCGCTAGGACAGCGAGAAGTCGAATATACTCCCATTTGAATTGACCCCGGAGTTCAAGTAAATACTGTTATCACTTTTGTCACATATTTAATAAGATTTTTAGGAAATATACAGGGATTAGTCTGTCACACTGTGGGAGCCTATTTTGTGGGCAAAACAAAAAACAAAAAAAGAACAGGAGTGCATTCACACAAAAACGTCTTTGATCTTTGTCCATACTAACTTCATTTCCACACAGTTCCCGCATTTCCTTATGGAGAGTGAGAGAGAGACAGAGCTGAGTAAACCAACATGTAAACCCAATATCGCTGAATGTTTTTACATGTCATCAAAATAGTTCAATACTCGACATTGAAACCTCTCCCCAGCATGGGGCTTTTACATAATGTTCTCTCTGACATTTCAGGATATGTCAGCAGTTCACCATCGCGAATCCACCCACAATTATATTACAATCCAAAATAAGCACTCGTGGTATCTGAGCAATTCTGTTGTCGTTTAACGATGCCTCTCGCCTTTTTTAGTTGTGTTTTGGCGTCATTTTTCCTCACTGACGGACATGGCGAATTAATATCACCCAGGTTGTATAATTGCGACAGTATATATCAGTTTTAATAGGAACTCAAGAGAAAGAGGAGACAGCACTCTCACTGTAATGTTCACTGTTATGTTGATGTGATACTATACGTCGTATTACTTGTCATATATTATTTAATCGGTCTGGAAGGATGAATCCTCATTTATACGTCCACAGTCATCATCACGTTTTGATGTGTTGTTATCAACATATTTTATAGCTCATATTCCAAGAGGATTGGGCAAAAGTTGTTATAACAAGGCCCTCCCTAGTTAAAGAAATGAAATTACAATATGATATAGATATGGCGAAAGGAGGGGGGTTTGGCTTAATGTCACACTCAAGGTTATTTCAATCATATGGTTACAGAGGCTTATATTTTCGTTTTGTTGAATCGTCGTTTCAGGACTTTTTTCGAAGGCCTGGTCAATAACCATGTTGTCCAGCCTCTCTGATTAATTAATTTTTAGAAGCCTTAATGAGGACACTGGAATAAACATGCTCGGTTAGGATTTTCACCATTCCAGGGTCAGGCAGTCGTTACAAAATTACTGTTTCCTGAAGTGAGATTTTCAAGATATTAATTAGAATGACTAAAATATCCGATTTGTATGTATGAGGGCAATCAGTATAGCTTCTCTCACTTATACTCGACAACGATTGATAATCTCAAGATCTGATACAGAAATTGTCCATATTTATATCCATGTTGAACAATTTGCATCGAATCTGGAGTCATGTGCACGGATCTCCCCTTATTAATGATACACGCAAATTGAGATGTTCAACGCCTGTGGTCTCAACTCGGCTATACAAGATACATATTTGGTCTTGGTGACTTCATCGACAAAAGTAGTTCTGGATATACAACATTGCGTATGTATACAATTTCGTCTTTCTATTTTCGTCTCTTGTGTCAACTATAGCTCGAGAGTAGTATTGCCTCGCTTTAATAAAAGATGTAGATGTAGGTGTAATACAAGAAAACAATATGCTCACAACAGGCTACTGGTCCTTTTTAACGATTGAATTCGTTTTCAGAAATTGTCTTAGTCTAATTCGTCTGGAGCAGTTCAATTAACCGGAGATGCATTTGAGTCTGTTCACAAGAAAGATTATAAAGTGTAGAGCCACTGTAGCCGACTCACTCTTTGTCTGAACTAGTGAAAATGACCCAGAGAAAAGGCAAAATAGCCATGAAAAGCAACGTTCCAATATATAAGGAGCTAGACGCCATCAATGCTACCTAACGGTGATTTTCTGTATTTTATTCAACTAGTATATTCATTTCGGTTCATTTACACAATAATTTTATGTTATGCTATATTCATATACACGTCTTGGTCAACAAAATTAATCAGTAAGTGTCATGCCTGACATTTCATAGCCAGCTGTGGGCAAAAACGAATTTCGGCGTTCATAATCGGAAGACCGTATTCATCGCCAAACACTAACAAGCATTAAATAAATAGGTAAACACAAACTCTGAAAGAGTCTCAGGTAAGAACTGTCTTATCGTTTCAAATAAGCGGATTCAGGAGGGACATAGAAGCACATGAACCAAGATGTCAGAAGAACCTTGTCGCCCTGGCCATACACTACATCGTACAGACGTGACCGACCATGTTCTGTATGGATGAACATATCTTTTTATGGTGGTGACCGCTAGCCTCATACCGCTGAACCATCACGGGTTCGGGCCCAGCTGGTCCATGTGTGAAAGTTTATCAGTTACTTGCCGACGGGCGGTGGTTCTCTCCGGGTACTCCGGCTTCCTCCACCAACCAAACTGCCTGCCACCATATGAGTGCAACAACCTTGAGTGTGACGTTAAGCCAACCCCCCCCCCTCTTCTTATGGTCGATCTGACCACATTTGTCATGGTCAAGGTGCGTGTTCGACCAAGCAGAACATGGTAGGTCACGTCTGTACCATGAAATACCTAGTCAGCTGGACCATATCCTTCAAAACTTTCATTACTCTTCAAATTTATTCTTGTAATTCAATGGGGATTTCGAAATTGTAGAGCTACAACGATGCATGTCACAATTGAAACAATTTAAGAGCTGATCTCTCCAGGAACATACTGCGTTTTTAGTACGGGTGAAGAAATAAACAGCGTGAGCGTTCAATATCGCTGAAGCCCAGTTTTCCGCCAGAAACTAAAGGCAATACCACTGAAATGCCTAATTACTGTGGCATCACAGCAGAGTTGTTCCCGAAATTGAAAGTCAAATTCCAAGCTTCCTTAACCAGCGTGGTGCTTTTAACTAATGTTCACTCTGACACGTCAGGATATGTCAGCAGTTCACCGTCTTATCGTATATCCACCCACAATATATCAACCCAAGTGAAGGAGTGGTAGTATTTGTGCCTTTAAATAAACATAACGAGCAATTTTGTTGTGGTTTAACGATGCCTCTCGCCATTTCTAGGTGTGTTCGGCGCCCAATTTCCTCACTGACCGACACGGCGGGGTTTTGATATCACCCGGGTTGTGCAATTACTGCCGTATATATCAGTTTTATCGGGAGTCTCACACAGGATGGGATAACAGGACAAATGAGATGTGTTTTTTGTCTTCATTTTCGTGTTTTCTCTGCGAATATAACACAAGCGAGAACGAGAGGAGAGGCAGGAATGTGTTGCATCAACTTACAAAGAATCGACTAATCGTCCGATGGTCTAAAATAACAAACATTATTAAAAACAAAACGAATATTTAGGGGTTCTGAAAGCATCGTCCATACACTGTCGGCCAGAAGAATATTAGTAAGGCCTTTTTGGAAAAATATATTCTTTGAACAGAAAGTCACAGAATCCGAGGACTCAAACAGTTAATAATCAGGGGAAGAAGATCTTTCAATTTTCAGAGCGGAAATTATATTTGGACGTTGACTTCCCATTGAATGTCAGCTCTGACTATTGTAAATAATTCGAAACGTAGTTCGGACGCAACAGGGATTATGAGTGCATCACTCTATACGGCCAGGAAGGCATGAAAAGCATCGCTCAGTGAAATAGATTCTTCAAGTTAAGATTTAACCCATTGGACTTTTCTCAATATCTAGATTCCTTGGTCGTTATTTGTGCATTAAATAGTTACTGACAGCGGCCATTTATCTAGATGTCTACGAGGCAATCTCGATCGAGCGACTGACCTAGATTTAACTCTACAGATGGATCTTTTCAACCATTGAACAAGCCACATAGAGCATACGTATCAACATGATCAATCATGCCCGAAATTTCAAATATGATATTTCATTTGAGAGGTTGCTTAAAAAAAGTTATCAACTGAACAGTTTCCAGGTTTCTTAGCGAAGTTGGAGCAGTAGTAGTCACATTAAAGCCCCTGAAGATTTAAATAATTGGCTGAACTAAATAATTGGCCTGACAAATGTAACCGTTTTGTGCTTAGGGCACACATCAGTCAATTTTAGAAATGTGCGAGGCTGACTAATCAAGACTGCAGGTTGCAAACTTCGAGAACGGGTCCTACAGGTATTACTGTTATGTTGCGTTTAATTACTAAAAATTCCAGCTGCTCTACTAGGTGAAAGACGCGATGAGTTTTCTGGAAAATGGAGGAGAGAATAGGGGAGAGATAGAGAGAGAATTAAGGTTTAACGTGGCGTTCAGTAATATTTCAGCTATATAGCGACGATCAAACAAAATTCTAAGTACTCAAGCCAATAACTTACAAACATTAAAACAAACATACAAACATTAAAACTTATGCAACAAACGGATTTCTCTCAAATAACTCAAGACACAGTCCTCCCTCACCCGACTAAAAAGATCTGCCAAAGTAGTCGCTCGATAAAAAGAACCTCTTACAATCTTAAAAGCTATACAGTCGATAAGAATATGTTTCACTGTGAGATCTTCGTGGCATGGAATACACCTTGGGACTGGCTCTTTTTTAGTAAATGTTCGTGAGTTAATCGTGTATGGCCGATTCTACATCGCCTGATCATGGCTTGATCGAAACGTTTCTGGCTGTTCAGATGAGTATAGCCTACAGTTTTTTTTAACTCATGAAGTTTGTTATTATTCACAGCATCCCATGAAGATTGAAACAGCCCTCTCACATAATTACAGATAGAGGGTCTGAAATCACTAAATTGGCTTCCAACAGGATCAACCTAATCATCTAGGGCTGCCTTAGCCATTCTATCAGCTTCAGTATTACCTTTGATGCCAACGTGACTAGGCAAAAAAAACCCAAAACACAATATCAACCTGTTGATCAAATCTATAAGGCTATAAGCATTCTTCTCGGGGTTCAAGATGAACTTTTTTCAGAAACTTGCTCAAAGTAAATTATTTCTGCATGCATGAGATCCATCTTGTTTGAGAGGACTTTTAAGATGCAGACGATATTTATAGGATTGGGCTGTATTTTATTACGGATGGAGAGCTGCATAAATCAACATGTAAGATCAATATCTCCAAAGCTGAATGTTTCTCGAACAACAAAAGTAAATATCGCATTGTGGCATCAAACAGAAGTATACCTGGCAATGAAATTCAGTTTCCAAATACATATACCGTCATGATGGTTGTACGCAATGGTCTGTCTGACAAGTCAGGATATAATCAGCAGATTATCGTAAATTCAGTAACATGCTATTATTAATCAGAGTGATAGTATTTGTGCTTGCAGTAGCAGAGCAACAATGTTGTAGTTTAACGATGTCTTTCGCCATTGCCCCTATCTGCTCGGCATCCAGTTCCCTCACTGACCTATACGATAGTGTTTTAATATCATCCGGGTTGGAAAATTACAACAGGATATATCAGTTTTAATGGTACGTGACTCAACAAAAAATAGTGACAGCACGGCGTTTCCTAAGCCGTACATAACCTAGAAGTGAGAGCGAGAGCGTGAGGAAAGGCATGCGCTACATAAACTTACAAAGACCTATCGCCATCAATGATGTCTTATCGCCCGATGGCCTGAACAGGATAATGATCCTTACGGTTACGATGAACTAAATATTCCACCTATCTCCAGACCGGTTAATAAATACCCATACGCAATCACGAGAAGCATTTGTTGAATTCGTGCCAGCAGTAAATACATACTATATGAAACCCGTCTATTTGTCTTCGCCTGCACAGAATAGAACCATATCGTTGACCGGTAAATATTGGAGAAACACAATTTCTCATGGGCGCGACCATCTTTAAACAAATCTGCACTCTGTAAAATGCTATCGGAAAAAGGACAGGCCGAAATATCAACAGAATTTGAAGAAAGGAGACTCCAGTTTTGTAACATTTTCTTATGGAGAGTGAGAGAGAGACAGAGCTGAGTAAAGCAACATGTAAACCCAATGTCGCTGAATGTTTTTACATGTCATCAAAATAGTTCAATACTCGACATTGAAACCTCTCCCCAGCATGGGGCTTTTACATAATATTCTCTCTGACATTTCAGGATATGTCAGCAGTTCACCATCGCGAATCCGCCCACAATATATTACAATCCAAAATAAGCACTCGTGGTATCTGAGCAATTCTGTTGTCGTTTAACGATGCCTCTCGCCTTTTCTAGTTGTGTTTTGGCGTCCTTTTTCCTCACTGACGGACATGGCGAATTAATATCACCCAGGTTGTATAATTGCGACAGTATATATCAGTTTTAATAGGAACTCAACAGAAAGAGGAGACAGCACTCTCACTGTAATGTTCACTGTTATGTTGATGTGATACTATACGTCGTATTACTTGTCATAGATTATTTAATCGGTCTGGAAGGGTGAATCCTCATTTATACGTCCACAGTCATCACGTTTTGAAGCAACTAGATGTGTTGTTATAAACATATTTTATAGCACATATTTCAGAGGATTGGGCAGAAGTTGTTACAACTAAGTCCTCCCTAGTTAAATAAATGGAATTACAATATGATATATATATGGCGAAAGCAGGGGGATTTGGCTCAATGTCACACTCTAGGTTATTTCAATCATATGGTGACAGCCAGTTTGAACGGCAAGAGGAGCTTATGTTTTCGTGTTGTTGAATTATCGTTTCGGGACTTTTTTCGAAGGCCTGGTCAATAACCATGTTGTCCAGCCTCTTTGATTAATTAATTTTGAGAAGCCTTAATGAGGACATTAGAATATACATGATCGGTTAGGATTTGCACCATTCCAGGGTCAGGCAGTCGTTACAAAATTACTGTTTCCTGAAGTGATACTTTCAAGATATTAGAATGACTAAAATATCCGATTTGTATGTATGAGGGCAATCAGTATAGCTTCTCTCACTTATACTCGACAACGATTGATAATCTCAAGATCTGATACAGAAATTGTCCGTATTTATATCCATGTTGAACAATTTGCATCGAATCTGGAGTCATGTGCACGGATTTCCCCTTATTTACACGCAAATTGAGAGGTTCCACGCCTGTGGTCTCAACTCGGCTATACAAGATACATATTTGGTCTTGGTGGTTTCCTCGAAAAAAGTAGTTCTGTGTATCATCAATGTGCATGTATACAATTTCGTCTTTCTTTTTTCGTCTCTCGAGGAAGTATAATTTCTTATTTCATTCGAGTGTCAACTATAGCTCGAGAGTAGTGTTGCCTCGGTTCAGGTATGTGTAATAAAAGAAAACATTGTGTTCCCAATAGTCTACTGCTCCTTTTCAACGATTGAATTCGTCTTCAGAAATTGTCTTAGTTTAATTCGTCTGGAGTAGTTCAATTAACCTGAGATATCTGGTTCATTTATCTACATTCTTCAGAATAGTCGCATTTGAGTCTGTACACAAGAAAGATTATAACTTGTAGAGCTACAGTAGCCGACTCACTCTTGGTCTGAACTAGTGAAAATGACCCTCCGAAAATACAAATTAGCCATGAAATGGCGTAGACTAAAACAATTGTCACAGTCTCACTACGAACCAGTCTTTCCTTTATAATATATTCTCCATTATAATCTTTGGATTATGGACGCGGATATTCTCTGGTGGACGACGGCTGGATTATGAATGACGGACTAGACGCTTGTAACTTATGAAACAAACTCTGAGCACAAAGCAACGTTCCAATATATATCGAGCTAGACGCCATCAATGCTACCCTAACGGTGATTTTCTGTATTTTATTCAGCGTGTATATTCATTTCGGTTCATTTACACAATAATTTCATGTTATGCTATATTCATATACACGTCTTGGTCAACAAAATTATTCAGTAAGATTCATGCCCGACATTCCATAGCCAGCTGTGGACAACAACGAATTTCGGCGTTCATAATCGGAAGACCGTATTCATTGCCAAACACCAACAAGCATTAAATAAATAGGTGAACACAAAATCTGAAAGAGTCTCAGGTAAGAACTGTCTTATCGTTTCAAATAAGCGGATTCAGGAGGGACATAGAGCATTTCCATCACAGTTCTCTAGATTTGTATCTAATACCGCTTATGCCGGTGCTAGGGGCCGTGTGGTCATATCATCCAAGTTGCCACATGAACAGGTGCAATAAAAGTGTACCTGAGATACAACACATATCATGAATCGTTAGATTCTTGGTATGTGCTTTAGAATAGGTTAACCGAAAGACTATACTGTGAGGTCATGTGACTCTGTCAGTATGTCGGCACCTCTTCCCACATCCCTTATATGTGTTGTAATTTTTTCCTGTATATGGCGAGATTCTGCTGGTGGACGTTTCGTCCCCGAGGCCCGCCACCTGTACAGATCTTTTGGTCTTTGATATATGTTGGCATTTGTGGGAAGTTGATGCTGGGTCGACATCGGGCGTTACAGATTAGTCTTTCGTCTTAAATGCCGTCATTTTCATCTGACGACGATACAGCTCACCAATCCCCAGTGTATGAGTTGTCACAGCGAAACAGCTCACCAATTACCAATATACGAGTTGTCAGAGCATTTCTATCATAGCTCTCTAGATTTGTATCTAACACCGCTTATGCCGGTGCTAGGGGCCGTGTGGTCATATCATCCAAGTTGCCACATGAACAGGTACAATAAAAGCGTACCTGAGATACAACTCATATCTATGTGCTTTAGAATACGTTAACCGAAAGACTATACTGTGAGGTCACGTGACTCTGTCAGTATGTCGGCACCTCTTCCCACATCCCTTATATGTGTTGTAATAGAAGCACATGAACCAAGCTGTCAGAAGAACCTGGTCGCCCTGGCCATACACTACATCGTACAGACGTGTCCGACCATGTTCTGTATGGATGAACATATCTTTTTAATATCGATCTGACCACATTTGTCATGGTCAAGGTGCGTGTGCGACCATGCAGAATGTGGCAGGTCACGTCTGTACCATGGAATAACTAGTCAGCTGGACCATATCCTTCAAAACTTTCATTACTCTTCAAATTTATTCTTGTAATTCAATGGAGATTTCGAAATTGTGAAGCTACAACGATGCATGTAACAATTGAAACAATTTAAGAGCTGATCTCTCCAGGAACATACTGCGTTTTTAGTACAGGTGGAGAAATAAACAGCGTGAACGTTCAATATCGCTGAAGCCCAGTTTTCCGCCAGAAACTAAAGGCAATACCACAGAAATGCATAATTACTGTGGCATCACAGCAGAGTTGTTCCCGAAATTGAAAGTCAAATTCCAAGCTTACTAAGCCAGCGTGGTGCTTTTAACTAATGTTCACTCTGACATGTCAGGATATGTCAGCAGTTCACCGTCTTATCGTATATCCACCCACAATATATCAACCCAAGTGAAGGAGTGGTAGTATTTGTGCCTTTAAATAAACATAACGAGCAATTTTGTTGTGGTTTAACGATGCCTCTCGCCATTTCTAGGTGTGTTCGGCGCCCAATTTCCTCACTGACCGACACGGCGGGGTTTTGATATCACCCGGGTTGTGCAATTACTGCCGTATATATCAGTTTTATCGGCAGTCTCACACAGGATGGGATAACAGGACAAATGAGATGTGTTTTTTTGTCTTCATTGTCGTGTTTTCTCTGCGAATATAACACAAGCGAGAACGAGAGGAGAGGCAGGAATCTGTTGCATCAACTTACAAAGAATCGAGTAATTGCCCGATAGTCTAAAATAACAAACATTATTAAAAACAAAACGAATATTTAGGGTACTGAAAGCATCGTCCATACTGTGTCGGCCAGAAGAATATTAGTAAGGCCTTTTTGGAAAAATATATTCTTTGAACAGAAAGTCACAGAATCCAAGGACTCAAACAGTTAATAATCAGGGGAAGAAGATCTTTCAATTTTCAGAGCGGAAATTATATTTGGACGTTGACTGCCCATTGAATGTCAGATCTGACGATTGTAACTAATTCGAAACGTAATTCGGACGCAAAAAGGATTATGAGTGCATCACTCTATACGGTCAGGAAGGCATGAAAAGCATCGTTCCGTAAAGTAGATTCTTCAAGTTAAGATTAACCCATTGGACTGACCTCAATTACTGGATTCCTTGGTCGTTATTAGTGCCTCAAATAGTTACTGACAGCGGCCATTTATCTAGGCGAGTGCTCATTCACCCTCATGGCTCATTCACTCCCATGGCTCATTCACCCCATGGGTTAGTTTATAGGGATAGGGAGATGGCGTGCCCTTTCTATGCTACTCATCGCGACTACTCATCGCGCATGCGCAGTCGATTCATTCTACTGTAGGGTGCAAGCCTGGCCCATGGAATCTCAGGTAGGGAAAACCCCAGGTCTCTCGCCACACCTCTAGGGATAGGGAGATCGCGTGCCCTTTCTGTACTACTACTCATCGCGCATGCCCAGTCGATCCATTCTACTGTAGGGTGCAAGCCTGGCCCATGGAATCTCAGGTAGCGAAAACCCCAGGTCTCTCGCCCTACCCTATCCCGCGCCGCACCTATGCGACCCGCTGTGCAGTGAGTAAATCAGGGGAGGAGCAGTAGGACAGTAAAGCGGAGGAGGAGGAGTAGGACGCGCCACGGATTATAGGACAGTAAAGCGGAGGAGGAGGAGTAGGACACGCCACGGATTATACTAGGGAGATGTCTACGAGGCAATCTCGATCGGGTGACTGACCTAGATTTAACTCTACAGATGGATCTTTTCAACCATTGAACAAGCCACATAGAGCATACGTATCAACATGATCAATCATGCCCGAAATTCCAAATATGATATTCCACTTGAGAGGTTGCTCAAAAAAAGTTAACAACTGAACAGTTTCCAGATTTCTTAGCGAAGTTGCAGCGTGGTAGTCACATTAAAGCCCCTAAACATTTAAATAATTGGCTGAACTAAATAATTGGCCTGACAAATGTAACCGTTTTGTGCTTATAACACACTTAAGTCAATTTTAGAAATGTGCGAAGCTGAGTAATCAAGACTGCGGGTTGCAAACTTCGAGAACGGGTCCTACAGGTATTACTGTTATATTGCGTTTAAATACTAAAAATTCCAGCTGCCCTTCTCGGTGAAAGACGCGATGTGTTTTCTGGAGAATGGAGGAGAGAAATAGAGAGAGAATTAAGGTTTAACATGGCGTTCAGTAATATTTCAGCTATATAGCGACGATCAAACAAAATTCTGAGTACTCATGCCAATAACTTAGTAATCCAACACATTAAAACATACAAACATTAAATCTTATGCAAAAAACGGATTTCTCTCAAATAACTCAAGGCGCGGTCCTCACTCACCCGACTAAAAAGGGCTTCCAAAGTAGTCGCTCGATAAAAAGAATATCTTACAATCCGAAAAGCTATACAGTCGATAAGAATATGTTTCACTGTGGGATCTTCGTGGCATGGAATACACCTTGGGACTGGCTCTTTTTTAGTAAAGTTTCGTGAGTCAATCGTCTATGACCGATTCTACATCGCCTGATCATGGCTTGATCGAAACGTTTCTGGCTGTTCAGATGAGTATAGCCTATAGTTTTTTTAATTCAAGAAGTTTGTTATTATTCACAGCATCCCATGAAGATTGAAACAGCAATCTCACATAAGTACAGGTAGAGGGTCTGAAATCACTATATGGGAGTCCAACAGGATCAACCACATCATCTAGGGCTGCCTTAGCCATTCTATCAGCCTCAGTATTACCTTTGATGCCAACGTGACTAGGCAACCAACAAAACACAATATCAATCTGTTGATCAAATCTTTTTGCCATATGCATTCTTCTCGGGGTTCAAGATGAACATCGTCCAAAGTAAATTATTTGTGTTTGCATGAGATCCATCTTGTTTAAGAGGACTTTTAAGATGCATACCATATTTATAGGATTGGCCTGTCTTTTATTACGGATGGAGAGCTGCATAAATCAACATGTAAGGTCAATATCTCCAAAGCTGAATGTTTCTTCATTAACAAAATTAAATATCGCATTGTGGCATCAAACAGAAATATATTTAGCAATGGAATTCAGTTTCCAAATACATACACCGGCATGGTAGTTGTACGCAATGGTCTGTCTGACAAGTCAGGATATGGTCAGCAGATTATCGTAAATTCAGTAACATGATATTATTAATCAGAGTGATAGTATTTGTGCTTGCAGTAGCAGAGCAACAATGTTGTAGTTTAACGATGTATTTCGCCATTGCCCCTATCTGTTCAGCGTCCAGTTCCCTCACTGACCGATACGATAGTGTTTTAATATCATCCGGGTTGGAAAATTACAACAGGATATATCAGTTTTAATGGTACGTGACTCAGCAGAAAATAGTGGCAGCACGGCGTTTCCTAAGCCGTACATAACCCAGAAGTGAGAGCGAGAGCGTGAGGAAAGGCATGCGCTACATAAACTTACAAAAGCCTATCGCCATCAATGATGTCTTATCTCCCAATGACTTGAAATATCAACCCTTATAAGCCGAATATATTGGGGAGCTTAAAGGATCGTTCATAATGTGTCGGACAGGAGAATGATCCTTACGGTTACGATGAACTAAATATTCCACCTATCTCCAGACCGGTTAATAAATACCCATACGCAATCACGAGAAACAATTTGCTGAATTCGTGCCAGCAGTAAATCCATACCACAATTAAACCCCGTCCATTTATCATCGCCTGCACATAATAGAACCATATCGTTGACCGGAAAATATTGGAGAAACACAAATTCTCATGGGCGCGACCATCTTTAAACAAATCTGCACTCTGCCAAATGCTATCCGAAAAAGGACAGGCCGAAATATCAACAGAAATTTGAAAAAAGGGAGACTCGAGTTTTGTAACATTTTCAAATATCATGTACGAATTTATCACCTGTTTTTCAGTTATCAGACCGTTCTCCACTCACTGTCCAATCCCGAGTCAGTTCATGCTTATATCCTAATACCTATTTGACCAAGTTTTGCACACTACCACCTACGATGTATTAGTTCCGTTAGTAAAAGTTAAAGTAACATGCTTTGTAATTTCAGTAAGCCCATTATCTTATACGATACTGTTGACGATATCAAAGGCCAGCTCCAAAGAATAAATATTATACGAGGAATATTGTATGTGATCCCAATAAATAAAATAACTGAAATGTAGCATAGGCCTGGATTATATAAATGTATAAAAATCAATGTTTCGACTACATACAAATACACCATATTGTGGGACACGTAAAGGGACTGGTCACCGAATATAATTATTCAGCATTGAGAAATAGGAGAAAGGGGTAAATGCTAATATCATAATGCAATTCATGGTAAATTTCTTAGTGGTTGAATAATTGATGGCAAATGAACCGGCAAAATTGGATTGGACTGTAAATTTCTCGCGCTATAGGACAAAAAGGTATTTGATATTTAAAAGAAAGTTTGGAGACATTTTATAACCGAAATGTCTAGCGTCCTCTCTAATCAACAGTTCAATAAGAATTGAAATATAACTGCCATATGCAAATTCTTCGAAAATTTTGTCAGACCTCGGAGTTGAAAGTATTGAGACGTCTGTTACAACACAGCCGCCCTCTCCCCCCCCCCTTCCTCCCATACATACAGCGGCGTGACCTCCTTGAAATCGTCTCATGTCCCCGGAAATATATACACACACCAGGTGGTTTGTCAAATCGACAAAACACGAATATGACCATACTGGCAACATAGCTTGCCATCGTATTCTTTCCTACTAGAAAGGTTCGCCAATGTTGATCCCTTGCTACTAGCAGTTCATTGGAAAGCAAAATGAGTTCGACGACAATATCTACCCTGCGTGTCAGCCCTACAATCAATCAAGCGTGTGCTGAAGGTACCCGCTTTTGTGAGCTTTATCAATTGTCATATTGAGATACTTTGTAGCCGCACGTGTATGTCGGGATACAAAAATGATCAGACTATACGATCCCGATATTGCTTTGGATTTGTTTTCGAGAAATAAATTCTTGGTGGAAAAATAACAAAATCTAAGGAGTCAAAACTGTTGACATTCGTTCGAGTTTAGAAGCGGAAATATCTTGAAAACTACGAGAGCAGATTACTCATACTTAGATCAGTGGGACATAAATTCTGTTAGAATCGCCATCATGCGCTCTTTACAGTCAGGAAGTCATGGATAGCATTGCTCCGTGAAGTTTCATTCTCAAGATAACATTAAAGCTCCGGACTGGCCTCAATAATTTGTATCCTTGAGGGAGGACAACAGTTATTAGTGTCTCATACAGTTATTGACAGCGGCCATTCAGCTTGACGTCTACGTGGGAATCTTGCATTACCGTCGTACCGCCGATAAAGCTCTGAGGCTTCGCGAGTAAGAATGACAGATTGATCGGTATTTAACTGCACGGATATATTCGTTCGCACTACTACAGATGTCACTCGGAAGCATATGTATGACATGTTTAATATTGATGGTATAATTGGGTACACTTGATAGCATTTCGGCCTATCTTGGCGATATAATAGACGCATCAATATGTCGACCTTGAAATGTTTCCACAACATTGACCATTGGAAAGGACAAGCGCTTGCCAGAAACCAAAGATGTACAAAATACGGCCACTAGGACAGCTAGGCCTCCCAAATGGGCAGATGTTGTCCGTGAAGATGGCTCACTATGAGAAATCGTCTGAGACTTTGTTCATATCACACTGTCAGTATAAAATGAACATATGTACATGCATTAACACAACACACATACTGGCAAGAGATACGACAAAAACAATCAATTATGTTGGCAAGACATACAGTTATTAGACATGGGCTATTGTGGCAAATATATGGGGTTGCGTGTGCATTGCTCGCTAAATGTGGGAGACATTGATTTTATTGCTACCATATAGTAGTAGATTGGGGAAAAGATGTCCTTCAGAGGTTCTTCTATTCGGCGAAATTTTTTCTAGCCCAAGTCAGTTGTATTTATATATTTTCTGAAAGAGCATGATTGAACCGTTATTTTAAAAATATGAATCTCGAACATTTGCCTCCAGGCTTGTTTCGTTGTTCCTAGAAAGCTCAGCCCCGCTTGGTAGAAAAAAAATGCAAGAACGATTACAATTACAGCTCCACCGCCAACTTGAAAAGACGAAAAGAGAGGGGGGGGGGGCAATCTAAACGTTTTTTTCAGATTATCTGTGATTGTATCAACATTTTTACGCTCAGACACGGGTCACACCTGAGGTAGGATCCACTTCACTTCCAGATCTCAATCACTGTGTAGTTGAACTCAACCACCGATCCGTATACGCCCGTTTGCAGGACTGACAAAGCCAAACAGGATAGTATTATAGATACAAGCTCCTAACGGAAGAAGAATTATGATGTAGTAGAAACGAGCGGTCTGTTCTATTACGAAATTAGTACCATTCCTAACAAACAGATGAAGTGAGCCATTCAGGGTCAGGACGATTTTTGTGAAGTAAATTTTCCTCGTTTATATCTAGGTGGGGGGGGGGGGAGGGGGTATGGCGGTATACTACATTTGTTGGTTATATGCAGCATTTGTATATCCGATCGATAACTGTTCCTCAAAATACAAAAATAGATATGAGCAAGTCTATTTGTTCGTAAAAAATTTTCACTAAATTGTCTCACAGAAACATAGGAAATGCTTTATAAACTTGACTGATAAATCCTAAAATTTCAATACTACATAATCATCCCATTCATTTTGGGTTGCCAATGGGTCCCGTTGTAGAAACAGACGTCTGGTAAATTTATATCATTGTCATATGACCTGAGTGAGCCATTATCTACCGAATTGTCAGCCGAGGGGGAGAAAACTCGTGCATGGATCTGAGTATGCAATACCATCAATACTATACCATTGTATACACTATGGATTCTTTCAATGGAACTCCTGTTTTTATTTTCAACTTATTCCGAAATTGTCGCTTCATATGCAACTAGGCAGTCAAATTGAATAACTAGGAGTACTTGAACGTACACGTACGTTGATATAATGCAGAGACTGCACTACAATTCCCTTAAGGTTGTTCTCCAGAGTTTCTTCAGTTCGACAAGGAATAGACAATGGGTCTGTTCTCCGACCACCAATTGTCGTAAACTGTCTAACTATCATCATTTGTATCTATATATCTTCTGAAAAAGCATGACCACACTATTATTATAGTAATCACAACTGGCATGTTTTTAAGTTCGAACATTCTCCTCCAAGCTTGCTTTATCTTTTAAAGAAAACTTCTTAAAAGGTTAAAAAAGGTCAAATTTGGCCCAAATATAAGAAAAATTTGAAAGAGCGATTTTGATGAAATGTTTCTCCCATGTTCCCAAGATCGGCGTCAACTTAAAAAGGCGAAAAATTGGGTTTCGTCTTAACTGTTTTTGTCAGATTTTCTTACTGTAACTGAGTCATGATATTTATGCTTAAACAATGGGGCAAAACCGAGGCAGACAACAATTTGCTTCCTGACCCAAATCACTGTGTGTTTGAATCCAGTCATGGTACCGAATACGACAGTTTACAGGATCGACAAATGCTAACAGGATGGTATCGTCGATTTAAGCTCCTAAGAAGGGAAGAAACAATATGATGTAGCAGAAAACGGGCGGTCCACCCTATCACGAAATTAAACCGGGACCATTCCTATCAATCTGTGGTAGAATCCCTCTAGTAGTTATGAGAAAATCCAAAATGGTTGGTAAGAGGCAGCTATGGATGTAGATATCCCTATTTTTTGTGGTGTAGTTGAAGATTGTGGTGGATTTTACACCATCTTCACCAAAAGATAGATAAAAACATTTCAGTTCTTCAAAAATCCAATTAATAGTCGAAATGCACCATCGTTTGCATTTTTATGACAAAACTGTCTATTGTGGACAAGTAAGCTCTCTCCACCAAAATCTCCGTAGCAGGGGAAACAATTATTACTGAAACATTCTGACGTTAAAATCCATACATTATTTAATAGCCTATTCGTATTTTTCGGGAAAAAAGCATCATGGGTAATTCTAAAATGGCGATTATGTAGGCTCACTAAAAAGTTTTTAAAGGTTGTCGTTTGGTGTAAATGTTTTGTATTGAATCAAAGTAAAAATGGTTCGAGTTATTCAAGGTAAAGTCAAAATAGCGGTCATGTGGGTATCATACAAGACTCACACTTTTTGTGCTGTTCGTCTTATTCAAGGCAAAAGTTGCACCCCAGAGTCTAAATTTATATCATTGTTTGCAGTTGCATAAATTGAAGATGCCGATCGCGAGGGATCAGGTGTTTGTTTCATGTTGTTCGTCTTATTTCATGTATATTTCTATGCACAATTAAATTTGTCGACACTGAGCTGTATAGTATCATAGCCTATCATTCTGAACGAATTTGAGCACATGCACCTAATATTCAGCGCAAAATGTAAAGGTTGAATACGAACTGGCTGCCTTGGGGGTCATTTGAGTCGTTTTTTAAAAATAATTTGTTCGTCTTATTCAAGGCACAATTATAGCCCGTATCTCACAGTTAATCATTATGGGCCTATTTAGAAGCTAATTATTTAATCTTGAGTACAAATGTAATGGCCATTTGGGGTCATATTTTGATTTGGGTAATCTTCAGCACAATTCATAACGTTGAAATTCAACATGGCGGTCACGTGGAATCATCAGAAACTGGCATTAGTCTATTTTTAGCCCACCATCACCAGATGGTGGGCTGTTCAAATCGCTTTTCGTCCGTGGTCCGTCGTCCGTCCGTAAACAATTTCTTGTTATCGCGATTTCTCAGGAACTACTGTATGGATCTTTCTCAAATTTGGTACACAGGTTCCCCTTGGGGTCTAGTTGTGCAAGATACCTTTTTTGGTCAGATTCACAAATCCAATATGGCCACCAGGCGGCCATCTTGAATTTCCCCATGAAACCTTGTTATCGCGATTTCTCAGGAACTACTGCATGGATCTTTCTCAAATTTGGTACACAGGTTCCCCTTGGGATCTAGTTGTGCAAGATACCTTTTTGGTCAGATTCGCAAATCCAATATGGCCACCAGGCGGCCATCTTGGATTTCCCCATGAAACCTTGTTATTGCGATTTCTCAGGAACTACTGCATGGATCTTTCTCAAATTTGATACACAGGTTCCCTTTGGGGTCTAGTTGTGCAAGATACCTTTTTTGGTCAGATTCGCAAATCCAATATGGCCACCAGGCAGCCATCTTGGATTTCTCCATGAAACATTATCGTCATTTCTCAGGAACTACCTCATGGATCTGTCTCAGATTTGGTACACAGGTTCCCCTTGGAGTCTAGTTGTGCAAGATACCTTTTTTGGTCAGATTCGCAAATCCAATATGGCCACCAGGCGGCCATCTTGGATTTCTCCATGAAACATTATCGTCATTTCTCAGGAACTACCTCATGGATCTGTCTCAAATTTGGTACACAGGTTCCCCTTGGGGTCTAGTTGTGCAAGATACCTTTTCTTGTTCGATTCGAAAATCCAATATGGCCACCAGGCAGCCATCTTGGATTTCTCCATGAAACATTGTTATCGTCATTTCTCAGGAACTACAACATGGATCTTTCTCAGATTTGGTACACAGGTTCCCCTGGGGGTATAGTTGTGCAAGATACCTCTTTTGGTCAGATTCGCAAATCCAGTATGGCCACCAGGCAGCCATCTTGGATTTCCCCATGAAACTTTATCGTCATTTCTCAGGAACTACTGCATGGATCCTTCTCAAATTTGGCACACAGGTTCCCCTTAGGGTCTCGATATGCAAGACGCCTTTTTCGGTCCAAATCAAAAATCCACTATGGTCACCAGGCGGCCATCTTAGACTTCCCCATGACATTTTGTTATCGTGATTTCTCAGGAACTACTGCCTGGATCTTTCTCAAATTTGATACACAGGTTCCCCTTGTGGTCCAGTTGTGCAAGATTGTTGGTCCGATTCCCAAATCCAATATGTCCATCAGGCGGCCATCTTGGATTTCCCCATGAAACCTTGTTATTGCGATTTCTCAGGGACTACTGCATGGATCATTGTTAAATTTGGTACACAGGTTCTTCTTGTCGTCTAGTTGTGCAAGGTACCTTTTCTGGTCCGATTCGAAAATCCAATACGGCCAACAGGCGGCCATCTTGGATTTTCTCATGCAACTTTGTTATCGCGATTTCTCAGGAAGTACTGCATGTATCTTTCTCAAATTTGGTACACAGGTTCCCCTTGGGATCTAGTTGTGCAAGATACCCTTTTTGCGGCCCGAATCGAAAATCCTATATGGCCACAAGGCGGCCATCTTGAATTTCCTCTTGAAACTTTGTTATCGTGAATTATCAGGAAATATTTCATGGATCTTTCTGAAATTTCGTACACAGATCCCACATGGGGTCTAGTAGTGCAAGATACCTTTTTTGCCCCATTCGAAAATCCAAGTTACGCTTCTAATTAATACGGTATTCTCGAGTTGTGACGTTGCATCACAAGAGTCGGCAGATCAAACGGTGGGGCATATTCGATATATTGACTATAGAGAATATCCATACCTTCACCTTCCATATCAAGGAGTTCAAATAATTCGGAATTAAAATGTATTTCTTCAAATTTTAAATCAGTTTTCTTTAGTCCATGCAGTAGCAAGTGAACTGCTCCACCTTTTCTTCTGCTGGCGGATCGGCTACATGAAGAAACGTCACTCTTGTCACAACTCGACAACTGTAGACTACTGCATGTTTCGATCCAAGGGACATAATCAGGATTCAAGCACTGTCAAAGTTTCAACATTACTGCACGGACCGGATCCCTTCAGTATTAAGTATTGTACCATCTTACTATTTTCGAGCATGGTATCTTAAAAGAGATATCTCAAACTAGCCCAGTAAACAGAAGAGAATTAGCCTTCGTTCCTAATGATAAAATCTTAAGTATGTTTCATAGCTCATGCCAAAGTGTCAAAGAGATTGATCTTCGCTTCCAGTACCCAATGATGACACATGCAAAAAAAAAAAAAAAAATACTAGAAAACGAAGGCGAAGGATCCTCCGTACATGTACATTCACTTTCAGACTAACTTTACTCATTTCTCTTGTATTATAACAACCGACATAACAGTTTCTAGAAATCTTGAAACTCCTGAAACTTAGATTATATCTTGGTGTTTTTCAGTGTTCCGTTTTCGATCTTTTTCGCTCAGATTCGAAATTCTGTAAACAAAATTACAAATCAATCGTTCGTTGTCAGTAACAATGGACAAAAAGATCCTCTAGTCATTAGCTTACAATTATCGGACAATGGTGGGCGCCAAGATCCTTCAGGATCTCTCGTAATGGATTATTAGTTCCCCTACTATAAATTCCGCAAAATCGAGCTGTTTTTCATAAAACCGTATTCTGTAGGACCTATTTTGACCCGGCTAAAGAACCGTTTTTGCTTTAGTTTAATTTAAGAAGCTATTTTTAGCATCGAACACAAATTTTTCAATGGAGCTATTTCACATCATAGCCATCATATTTGGCCTGTTCTTCGTCTGTTTGCATAATTCGCAGCACAAACAACAATGGACAGATTCAAACTGGAGTCATATACAACCATCTCAAACTTGCGTTTCTTCGTGTATAAAACTAGAGTTTTTATGTATTTTAAGTGCTATACAGCAAATTATTAACATATGGCACAAATGATGAACAAATTTTATTTCACAGATTATTTTATTTCCATGCACACATTTAACAAAATACTTGTTCACAGTGAAGATGATAATTTTAGACCCATTCAGGTCTTCCTTGAAATACAGAAAGTCAAAAAAAAAAAAAAAAAAAAAAAAAAATTTTTTATAGCCGCAATTTTGATTTTGTCTATGATAGTGCGCTGCTAGAATTATTCAGTTAGGCTAAAATTTCAGTCCAATAGTTAGGTTCCGATCTAGAAATGATTTCAGAAGTGTACTACATAAGATCATTCCCCTATACCCCCAGGCGCCAAATGTATAACCCGTTGAAACTTACTTGGGCCTCAAGAGTAACAACTGAAAGTCGTGCATGTCTTTAAATCTAGTTTTCATGCTTGGATAAATGGAGAGTCGAAGGCGGTGCGAAGCCGTCCACACAGAATTAATATATGGTAATAGTTTATAGGTTTTATTGCATACCGAAGTCTCGTTAAAATTTCAGTTATGCTGATTTGAACAGCTGTTTCACTTTTCTGCTGTCGATGCAAGATGATGTGCATGATTATCACATGTTCTGCATTTTTCTAGATATTCAGTAAACAACACCTGTATGTCGACTCTGCATATTTTAATCTGATTGAATCAACAGACTACTGGTTTTTTTTTATTTCCTTCATTCTATCATCGGTAATACAGGTATTGTTTAATAAGAATATCGCAATTCCACATCACAAACAAACGCAAAAAGTCTGAAGTTGTATAACTTGTATATTTATTTCAAGTGTCGTTGGGCAATATAGGTATAGGAGGGATGGTGCAATGAGTAAAAAAGTAAATTACTAAAACCATTCTGAAGTCGGCACTTTGTTTGAGCAGCAAGGAATTTATGAATAGACAATGGACTATATCACACAACGGGAGACATGATACGTCAGTAAAGGTTTGCTTATCAGTCGATAGCGGCAATCCATCAGATCTGAAACGGTAAATATGTTTTACGGCACAGTCACCAAAAATCTAACGCATTAATCTAATCACCTGGTTTTAAATTTAAATAAACTTTGGAGACACCACGAATGGTAAATACGGCAAATTGTATAAATACGGGAGCTCCGGTGACTTTCTCCAGTGCTAGAAACACCATTGACGGAAATAGAGTTGAAGACTATCTAGAAGCAGAATGGCTTGCACCTACGGTTTCATCGTTCTCTTGGTTATCTCTGTCTGGCTGGGGTCTTCTGATGGAAGGGTAAGTATTGATATTACATTGCTGTACAGCAATAATATTCGACGTCCGAGTTAGTAACAGTCGTTCGAAAGCAATTTCCTTTGCAAGAACTTAAAGGTTTTTGCTATCTAAATTAGTGAATTCATGATTGAGGCCTATAGAATGCAGATACGTGTTTTTATGGAGGAAGAGGACAAAGGGTTCTATGTGACTAACACTTGGTTTTTATGTTGTTGAACATCATCACTGACGCGTTACCGTCTTGAGAAGTCGTGTTGGTCCATCAAGGGCCGGTGAGACAGATTCGGAGGAATATATCAGTTCTATTTACCTCAGAAATAAAGACCGAGGATGGGTTTATAAATTTCCCAATTATACATCAGCTGATACGAGTCTACCAATTTAGACCCGCGGCAGCAGGCCGAAAGTCTAAACTGGTGTTCGCTGGTGTTTTTCGGGATTTCAGCACCGCATTCGGTCCAGCATGCACACGGAATGGAGGTATGTTCGAATAAGCTTACACTTGAACTTTGTGATCACCGAGTAACGCTTGTCAGATTGCGAGATGCGGCATAGGATAAAATGTAATCATTTTTTTTTTTTCAGTAAGCCCTGGACAAGCCACTGGGCATTTATTCAGCTATCAAACAGTGCCATGGTTTGTTACAAAGACACCCGTACAATGCCCACATAGCCAGGGCCAGGGCTTACCGGGTTTTGGATAATACTAATAATGATATATAAAAACATATACATAACATAAATAATGTAGATACGATTATATGATACGTTAATGTGCGAATGTAATATAGAAGGACCACTATAAAATGTTTGATTCGTATCTACAAATGAAAAAGAAGAAAAATTAACCTTCTGCAGCATACCCACAGTGATCCACAACGTATCATCAGGTCATTTGTTCACTTCGACTGAATGAGATTTTGACTATGGAGGTCTTATTATTATATATATATTTTTTCATAAAATGTTTTCCCCACTCTTTGGCCGAAAAAGGACGAAAGTCCGTAGAGAGGGTTTTTAAAACTTCTCCCTTTACTTGGTTAAAGCCAATAACAAGAATTTGTATGAAAAAAACGATTGCCACCTCCGACCCCTTCTCCATCCTCCCGGACAAAAAGTCCAAGAGGATAGAAGAGGTTGAAGTGACTCATAATATAGCCTTCAGATTAGTCAGTGCTTCAGATAATTATAGAGGAGAAAATATATTTGTATCCCGAAACATGGTGGATCCTGCGGGAAATTCACTATCAGAGGTAACATATAGTGCGAAATACTCTTTCTATAACGGTACAAGCAACCCTTTTCTGATACTTCTATTCACGGTGCGTTTGCCTGTTGTTGTTGTTTTACCACCATCCATGTTTACTGACATGCATACATAAAATTAAACAAAGATGTTTGCCAGGGGGCTCCATTTCTTAACGAAGCCCTTTTCTAATTCATCACTACTTGACAAACTTTTCTCAATATCTCTCACTTTGTATATATATTGCTTCGCTCTCTCGAAGGCAGGAAGAGTCCCCCAGAATCTACAATTGTATATATGTTTCTTTGCCAGCAATATAAGATGTTTCAACAGGACACCGTCCGTCGGTGTACTAAGAATGACCTGTTGGATTGACAGTGCAGAGGGAAATATATTGTGTATCTGGAGCCAGTTTTCAAACTGTTGCCACAGTTTCTGGCTATGACAACAGAACCAGAACAAATGAATTATTGTTTCCGTTTCTTGGCCACAAAAACTGCATTTATCGGATTCCACTTTACCCCAACGCATTAACTTTTGATTCGTAACAATAA
Source organism: Hanleya hanleyi (assembly GCA_036873755.1). Lineage (NCBI taxonomy): Eukaryota > Metazoa > Mollusca > Polyplacophora > Lepidopleurida > Hanleyidae > Hanleya > Hanleya hanleyi. The sequence goes on from JAVTVY010023563.1 coordinate 62,989, forward strand.
TCCTATGTGTTATTTGGAATTGAAAAAATTGCAAACTGGACTGTGGGGTAACATCGAATGCGTTTTTGTATACTTTGGCCCAGTCTTGGTGATTTAAGCCCAGCTCCAAAATCCATTTATTTTCTGTATCAACTGGTTTCACTTTTATATTTCTCAATAGATGCTTATAGATAAATTTTAAGGATTTTTGGTTAGTAATCTTATTTAACATACCATCGGGCTGTTGTAGTTTACCCCCGTCAATCTGTTTTAGCTTCGTTTTCGTTTCGGCGGAAATGTTGTGAATAATGGTATAATATAAAATAAAATCTTTCTTTGCAACATCAAATTTTTGTCTGAATTGATCATCAGGATGCTCTCCCTCAGAAATTCTGTGAGAAAGGGGGTACCCCAGAATGAACCACAGGAAAATATTTCTAAACTTTATTAGGGTTCATATCTATGATACCATATTGTTGGCTGCCTTATTTCCTACAAACGGGAATATAGCATTCGCTTCCCAAGTTTGCTCCATGTTGTACCATTGGGGGGAAATGCGAAACTCAGGTGCCTGTTGTTTTTGCTAGCTCCGCCTCTTTAGAACGGATTTGTTCTATTTCACAGAAATCTGGTAGGTTGATATACTGTTTTCTTTGCCATTCTAATATGCCCATCTGACAAAATATATACTTGTAGGAGGGTATTTTACCGTCTTTTACAATATTTCAGCTTCCAAAGGCACAACCCGCTGTAAAAATCCTGCTACACTGAATTATCCCCGGAGTGCGCCCTCAGACCCGACATTCACTGGACAGTCGTCGTTCACATTTTCTCGAGTCGGGGTGAAAAAGATCCATAAATATTCCGTTGAAATCTACCAGAAAGCTTTAACAGAGATGGTTGCAAAATCAACCACACAAAAAGTTATATCTACCATTCAATTTTCTGTAGTAAGAAATGTTTGCGATGGCCGCTCAAATGTATAGGGAATGTATGGCAAATGTTTACGGCAACTATTTGACATACAGTTCCCATATATTGAACGATCTTCGCCAGCATTTTCCACTACAACAAATGTCTGGTAAATAATCAGCTTTATATTAACAACGAACGTTTTGGCAAACAAACTTTATTCACCTGCATGGACTTGTTAGTGGACTTGTTACGCAAAGAGTCAGGGGTATCTGTAACTTTAACCGAAGTAAAAAATACATTATTTTGTACTGATCCCTCAAACGGAATTTCGAATTATATTTTAATAATGGCAAATTACTGCATATAGATATATAGGAAATACGTGCATTTCAATATATCCTGAAACTTTACATTCCCAGATAGAGTTTCTAATTACATTAGATTAAACCAAAAGAAATATAATGGTCGTCTTGCCATAAGCTATTTGTTGATGCGTAATTCAATAAATTCATTATTATTCACCTCTACGAATGACAATTTGATGCTATATCCTTGTCATATGGTATATTATCTATGAGATAATGACTAATATTACCAATATTAAAATGATAATCAAAAATTTCCCATCTCGGCAAACCATGGCCGCTACACGGATAAATTTCCAAATCCCCAGCGATTCCACCAAGAGATACAATCGTAACTGACAGAGATACAGTGCATGTTCGGAACGACTAGAATGGACTAAAAAAAATAACAGCATACAGGCGTCCGATCTGATATCCTATCGCTGCTTACAAACAATATGTATTAGATGCACTTAGATCCACAGGAAAACAAGTCTTGCCATGGGGACGCACTACTTTATCAAGGGCGATGGTGGTCTGAAGGATGCCAGATCCATCAATCACAACTGAATATGTCACAGTTCAAACTTCAAGCTTTGTCTTACACGTACATTATTTACCGGCCAGATGTTCTTTAATTTTACACTGGCTGATCTTCGATGTATGCTGCAAAGTTAATAGTGTATACCGATGATATTATATTGGTTGTATTTCCACAGCCTCGAGAGATCGGTGACGCTCCCATAAAAAGGCAATCAACAGGTGAGGTTACCGTTATAGGTACATATTTTGATGCGAATGAATTTAGCCAATCCAAAAAAATCTATTCACTTTTTAATATTAGACTACGAATCTTACCGATACCATACACTTTTAGAAATATTGGTTCTTTTGAACCAATTATGGTCCATTTTATTTTTTACTTTATTGAAATTGATTCTTTATTTTGGTACCAAACTTCTTGAATGTTGCTCATCTTCTGCTACACACTCAAAAAAAAACAATCCAGAGAAAAACGTAATCTGATGGAGAACACTATAAAAAGAACCAACATTAACAAAAATGAAATTCCTCAGACAGGAAAGTTTTCTGACGAACCAAAAACCAGGATTTCTAACAGTGTATGTGCTGTTCCTACCCCTTGATCACATTTCAGTGTTAGGAATTAAGAACATTTACAACCTGCTATCTTGATTGATTATCATACAAAAATACGCACACGGACAATAAAATGGAATATTTCAGGAAAATTATATCGATTAATTTTACGGGTTGATATAGATCGACGCTCTTCTATCCTGACAACTTCGTATGTTTATGTAACATTTGTTTTTGCGATGATTTTAATATTAAACTGGGAATAAAGTTCTTCACACTGCAGTCTGGTCCCAATCCAGGACATTTTTTGCCACAGAATTAAAATCAGTGATGCAGGATCAGATATGTTGATATCTCTGACTAGCATTCTGGCCCTAACAAAACCTCTTTGTATGGACTAAATTAACCTCCGCGCCAAGAAGAGTCCCAATTGCACTGTACTGCCTCACAGACATGCGTATTTGAACTAGTCACTCTCAGGACGCGGACTGTGTAGACAATACTTGTGTTCTTATGGCATTTTATTCGACACTTATAGGTTGTGGCAACTTGGGCTTCCGCAACACAACTGGATTCATCAAGACCCCGAATTATGCTCGCAACTATAACGACTACATGGACTGCATATACACCATACAGCCTAACTCCACAATTCAAGTTGTTAACTTCTACACTTGTGATTGTGAGTTAGAAGACAGCCTACCGTACTGTTATTGGGACTATCTTCGATTCGGCCGAAATGGAACGAAAGTCTGCGGCAAACAGGGACAAAAGAACTTCTCCGGTAAGTCAGAGTTAAATATGTTTACTCTCATCCTCATGGCCCATTTCTAATTGATGTCCATACACACACATGCAAAATTAATCTCAGAATAAAGATGACGATGGATAGAATTTTGTAGAAGTCAATTCTGACTATATTTACTACAAGCTTTCAGAGAAAACTTTCTCCATTCTCAGGTAGACAAAATTCTACAAAATTGTATCCGTCGTCATCTCTATTCTGGAATTAGTTAAACCCCTACAAAGAAGGACATACAGGGAAAAATAAATGCTGTGTTCAACTTTCGACAAGAGATAGCGTAGATCGCCAACATTCAAAATCGAGAATACATGTATGGGGTTACCAGGCTTTCGTTTTGTGTATAATATGAAAATTTGTATCGCCTACTTTAATGATTTAACCCTACTCTTCTATATGAGATTAGACATCGAAAATGCTTGTATTATCAGGGAGCAAGCACATTTTTGCTCAGGAGTGAACACCTCATTTTTTTAACAAAATTTATCAATAGCCTTAAACATGGTCATAATGGAAAATACCCTGATTTCGTCAAGTCAGTTTGCCAGCGTTCCTTTGTGGTCTAATTTCCTTAAAATGTAGAAAATAAATTATCAAGTTTAAAATCCTCACCCAGCTGTTCTCCTAAAAAAGAATGCATTCTTTTTCTATTCAGTTTCATTATAATATCTCTATTGTGTTACATGTGCATGCACATGCGCAGTAGACGTTAAACAGGATTTGCCTGGAACCTGTTTAAGCCTTCCATGGACTATACAAGGTAGCAGCCTAAAATATCACTCAATTTCTCCATCACTGAACGGAAGAGGAAACATATTCTCCATGTACGATCAATTCGAAAGCGAAGTCCTTTTCTTGTAGCCATATGAGATTGGAAGTACCGCAAACAGCAAACAATCATGTACAGAGAGACAATATGAACACAATAGCATCCAAGCCTAGCCATATATCAGATTATGTATAGAGAGACAATATGCACACAATAACATTCAAGCAGCCATATGCCAGATTCTTTTTGTTCCGAAGATGATATGGTATTTCCAGCAAAATGTATTCTGCGGACACGAATCACTGCAATAAAATTGAAAATGCGATAAAATCGTAATTATCGATGCTTCAAATCTTACTCCTTCGGAAGTACGTTTTCGCTGTAGCTCTTTGTCAATCAACGTATTGTTCATTTCTTCCATATGTGATACGATTTACCATGATTGTTTTATACAGTGGATATAGCATTGTGTAAGTATACTGACGTTTATCGTTGCAATATTTACATTTGCTCGACTTATAACGGGTGAATTTCAATACATATTTATACTGAATGCCAATGTAAGAGCTGATAATATATCCAGTTCAGCAACTGATCACTGAATATAGGGAGAACATTTCGTATAATTTCTCATTTTCTCAGTTTTTATTATCTGTTCAGCATGGATAAATAATGACGAAGATATTTTTATGTTCCTATCTCCATGACCTATCTATGTCCAACTACAAAACATCTGTTATGCGAAACACTTTTCTAGATATTTCGAGAGTAGGCCCATGAACAGATGTTTTTTTCATTAGTGACATGTAATGAATGTTGAATATTAATACTTTTCGCAGATTAATTTGATTCGTTTACTTTTATTATAGCCTACCCTATTAATTCCAAGGTTGAGGTGAGTTTCCATTCGGACTATAGTGTGAACTTCAGAGGATGTAACATTGCGTATGGTGTCAACACGCCTTTGGAAGAGGTCCGATCAACTTGTAAGAACACCACTATTCCCACGACATCGAGCACCAACGTTACCAGCGGGAACTTTACGACACAAAGCGGGAACTTCAGTACTCCAAGCGGAAACTTCAGTACTCCAAGCTGGAACTTCACCACTACAATCGGGAACTTCAGCGGATCAAACTGGGGCTTTAACGGGAACTTCACGACCTTTAACCCCAACGTTACAGGCGGGAACTTCAGTACTCCAAGTGGGAACTTCACCACCAGCGGAAACTTCACGACCTTGAACCCCAACGTTACAGGCGGGAACTTCAGTACTCCAAGCTGGAACTTCACCACCAGCGGAAACTTCACGACCTTGAACCCCAACGTTACAGGCGGGAACTTCAGTACTCCAAGCTGGAACTTCACCACTACAATTGGCAACTTCAGCTGGCCAAGCTGGAACTTCACCACACAAAGCCAGAACTTCAGTACTCCAAGCGGGAACTTCAGCACCCCAAGCTGGAACTTCACCACTTCCAGCGGGAACTTCAGCACTCCGAGTGGGAATTCAAGCAACACAACATCTCCATGGAGGACAAGCAATTCTGGCTAGTAAGTACACAGCTATTAACATAATTAGCCCGAGCATATTTTTGAAGGACAACAAGATGTCATAGTAGCAAGTGTCATATTCGACATTCAATATTCAGCCATTGTTAAAAAAATAATTCTTACGAGAGAGAAGCGATCAAACTTTTACAATGATATAAAGACGACGTCATCATCTTCTTTAAATAAAATCCTAATCAGTGATCATTATCTTTTATTCAAATGATCTTCCAAACCGCTTTCCAGAGTATGGATCTCAGTCACGCTTTGAATGTGTTTGTTCACTTGGGGCACCATGGAGATACAGAACACATGATAGTCAAACGACCAGCTGAACCAGACGTTAAACCAGAATTCTCTCTCTCTCATATTCGAAAGACACCTAGCCTCGGGTGATTTGGGCTCACGCCAGACGGCGTCCATTTTTCCAACCTCTTGCATATCGCTCCAATTTAGACACAAGTTACGAAACGTAGCTCTAGGAATCTTGCACGTTATACGATCGTATTTTGCCGCCTGTGTGCGATACTTATCGAGAATTCACAGAATGGTAGTCAGGATTCGACTTTATAATGCGATATTTCTTCCATATAAAGCATATATCGGGAGTATGATCTGTTCAATTCAATTATCAGAAAGAATGAGGTGGCTATAGTTTAACTGGTAGTTTGCTATAAAAACAGTATGATCATCAACAAAATATCAGACTATTTTTCTGATAGCACACTATTAGCAAAGCAAAAATTAACGTGGGATTAACTAAAACACAATACGTGGTTCTTTATTACGTAATAGGGGGCCCGTGTATTTAGTTGACGAGCAGGTATCTACAGGATCCTTCCTGGTTGTTACTTACGTTAATAGGATGGAAATTCGTTTGTAAAGAAAATATTGAATTAATTAATAAATATATTGAATATGAATTAAATCTAGATTATTCAATCCTGGCTCACCCCAGGTATTCATGTTATCTGTTTTGTAATCATTGAATGAAACTCGCAAACACACCAGACGTAAGAAGGCAATGAGGATAAAAACATATGAATAAATAGCGTTAACATTTTCCAGTGGTGAAATTATTATAGGTAGCCGGTGGTCCATGAATATTTCGCATTATTAATCGAAGACTTCTTCGCGTGACACTAGATTAGTATCAAATCCATACAGATATAAAGCCAAATTGAAAATAATCATGGCCTAGATGATGTTTTCAACGCTATATACAGATAAGACATGCTGTTCATATCCTCAAATTCATATCAACGAGAACTATTCTTCACCCAATGAGTTTTCATGTCGTAATAATTTCTTCCCTACAAAGTCAACATGGGATCTACGCCTCAGATGGGAGGAACATATCGGGAATTTGTGCTGATAATTGGCCATGAGAAATGCTCTCCGATGCACACGAGACTGACGCTAAGAAGACTATCTCAACAGTTGTCATTGCTATTGATTATCTGACATGTATATACATGTAATTATTACGTATTTATACCCGAAATATTCCATCCATAAACTGGTAAATCTCTCCGGTAGATCCCAGTGTGTAACTTACAATACTACCATATCCTCTTCTATCGACATAACCTATGAAGTTCCCCAGCATGCCCAAAGATCAATACTCGGACCATTAAATTTCTAGCTGTATATTAACGACATAAATATTGCAACCGACTTGTTAAAGATGATCCTCTGTGCTGACGACACTAGTGTTTGCAAACTCGGCCAAAACAGGTCTGATTCTGTTAATGTTATGTCTCAGGAAATGGACAGACTCTATACTTGGTTTTGTTCTAATCGCTTGTCACTGAACATTAAGAAAACAAAATATATGGCGATAAGTCCAAACATAAAACACTCGCACCAACTGCTTATTGCCAATCAAGAAATTCAACTAGTTAACTATTTCAAATTCCTCGAAATTATTCTGAATAATATCCTAAACTGGACAACTCACACTGATTACAATTTTTAAAAATATTGGAAGTTTTTAATCATATCAAAAACTCTTTGAATAGAAAGGACACTTTATTATGTATCACTCCATGATATCTCCATACTTATCATACTGTAACGTTCTCTGGAGTAACACTTATACAACCCATTTGAATTCGCTAATTACACTCCAGAAGCGTACAAAAAGAATAGTCACTGCATGTATTCGGTAAGCGTGAACACACTTTGCCCAATTACAGGTCTTACCTTTGCTTAAAATTGAACCTATATCTATCCTTAAATTTAGTCAATTTTTTTTTATCATCCTGAACTTACACTATGCCGCTTTCGGAACTATTTTACACGTTTAGCTCCAGTCCATCGTTATGAGACAAGAGAGAGAGTCAAATAAATTTATATAGGCCTTTTTGATCGATCCAACCTCTCCTATCATACCATTAAAGTTTCAGTGTCTCGGGAATGGAAGAAACCCCCATTACTGCTTAAATCAATTCTATTATCGTTGCTCCTAAAAGCTAAGCTAAAAACCCACTTAATACCAATTTAACCTATTTTTATATATAAATCACCAACTATAGTAAACTAGGCAACTTTAAGAACAAAAATATTTATTGGGAAGTAACAAGCCCTCTTGGGTTTTATTCCAGTCTTTACATTAGTTAGCCCTGTCCTACTTAAAGTTATATGTATCTATATGGTGAATAACATATCTATCTATATGTCTGTCCATCTGTCTGTTCATCTGCTTATCAATATGTGCATTACCTGTCGTTAACATCAGATAAGTGATCTTGTTATTAATCAATCTTAATTCTACTTCAGGATGGACAAACTCTCTCATTAGGACCGACGCTCGAGGACGACGAAACAGCAAGAAAATGGGATGCATTTCTTCAAATTAATATCAATCGCGGTTGAAATTTTCAAATCGAATCAAATAAGCAGACAGAGTTTCAAAGATACAATGACTGGTCAGTCGTTTCCTAGTAAATAATAGACAAATATTCTGTAAAACACGTGGAAAGAAAATTGATAACTCTAACACATCAAACATACTGATCAATATCAGAAACGTTCCTGAAGTGCGGAAATTTTGTTACCATCTGCTTAGTGTTAATAAAATATTCTGAGATAGGAGTAATAACTTTTGGATATAGTTATTAATTCAGTTCTTATTTCTGACAATAAAACGATGCATTCTTAATAGCCAAACCGGTCTTGTACAATTATTGTAGTGTTATCCAGTTCTGGGTTTATCATTCTCGTTACACGGTATTACACAGTAACTACGATGGAAACTACATTTTCCGTCACCGGGTGAGGATGTTGTATGAGAAGGGTGTTTCTACTTTATGTGTCTGATATGTACAAATGCTTCGTCCAGTTCTTGACAAAATCAATGTTGACATTTGAAGTACGTTTTATCCAGAAATGACGCCAAATTCAATCTCCCCTGGAGTCGTTCACATTTTGCCCCCATAAAACGAACATCTGTCTTACTTACTGTCTGTAGCGCTCTGGTATATTCCAAAAATCGCACGTCTGGCTCTACGATACGAATCTGAATAATATCTGAGAAGAGTTTGCTCTTCCTTCCAAAATAACGTGTACGGATCAGGTTCACGGTAGACATGACCGAGCATTCAACAGAAGTCAGGGTTGTCCACCGTCTATGATTCATAAATCCGGGAAGAACTGCTTGAAATTTTCACTCAAGCCTGGTTAAGAACAAGAAAAGCAGATAAACATCTCCGTTGTTTCGTTGTATTTTAATACCGCGGTCCAGTCGCGGATAAATGAAAAAAGTACATGAAGAATGAATGAACGGTAATCGAATTGACTGGAACTTTAGGCATTCTAGGTCAATAAGGGACTTGCTTCTATTTGAATTGACTAGCAGTTACATTGCAACACAGAAAACCAGGGATTGCGCGTCGAATGCAGAGAAGACAGTCGAATGCAGAGAAGACAGTCGAATGCAGAGAAAACAGTCGAATGCAGAGAAGACAAGACGGTAGAGCGACATGCACAAGATTTCAGCCCTATAGACACAAGATGCCATGAAATTTGTTAAAGAGAACCAAAAACGGTTGTGATAGGCTATACAACAACTGTCACATGACTGACCTGTGGATTTAGTCACGCATCCGTTATTCTTTGATTTTAGCTATTTCTCACTCTCATTATTATATGTACAGCGATGAATAAAACACATTAAAATAAATATTCTGCAACCTCAACAATTAATTACCAAAAAACTAATCCAAAACTCCAATTTGTAGATATACTGATTGCAGATATTTATCACAAAGTCATCATCGAATTATCACATAAGTAAAATGTGTCTGAATTTTGTAAGCTAAAAATTCTCGGCTGAAGGGCTAGGTTAATTCTGGGTTATCGCCCTACAAACAAAAAAACTGGAAACATCACCAACGCCCATCCACAGAGTCATGTGTTCTAGGGCTACTGATATTGCAACCGGATTGTGCCACACGGCGGACACGTCGAAATCTGGAAGAAAAATGATGAAACAGAATATATGAACATTATTTTCGTTATTTTGGGATTACACTATCTTAGTATTGCACAGATTTTAGTGCCAAAAATTAGTCGAGTCACGAGTGGGATTCGAGCCAGCACAATATGAGACGCCTTACTCTGGGGGTCGCTGGTTCGAATCCCGATCGGGACCAGATCAATTGTCTCCGCTAGAATCTGTGCAATACTAAGAGAGTGCAATCCCAAAATAACGAAAATAATGTTATACGATCACTTTCTAAATATCTTCCGAAAATATATGAATATATATTGTTCTTCTCTATAGTGAAAACTTTGTATGTGTTAATCACGAAGATGAACGAAAGTGACCCCAGTAGTTGTTCTCGCGCCAACAAGATTCCGATCCAGTCTTCGATTTTGACCTGCTGTATACCGATTGCGTTTCCCTTTTAGACGAGGGGCTAAATGTGAACACTGAACTGGAGAGTCTATTCGATATAAACGTCATAAAATTTAGAAAGTATTAAATGGAAAATTCAGAACTGAAATCGACCAAACAGACACTCGTTTCATCAATTTCATGCAGTTTTCACACGGGTCCTCTTATGTACCATGTTTGCTGCAGTCGACGGACAAACACTCTAGATACAGCACGGACCACCATCTTTGATCGCCTCTCGAGTCGTTCACATTCAGCCCCAATAAAACGAACATCTGTCCTACTTACTGTCTGTAGCGCTCTGGTATATTCCAAAATTCGCACGTGTGACTATAAAGACACGTTTGTCCCTTTTTTCAGGGTAAAAATCCATTGTCCATTGTCACCGCATGTTCGCCAAAAGTGAACATTTTGAATGGATTTTTACCAATAAAGTGAGGCAAACGTATCTTCATAGCCACACGCGGGACGTTTGGAACACACGAGAGCGCTACAGACAGTAAATAGGACAGATGTTTGTTTTATCGGGTCTGAGTATGGACGACTCGACAGGCGAGTGAATTTGACGGAATTTCAGGATCAAAGATAGCGGACCTTATGTATCTAGAGTGTTGGTCCGTCGATTGCAGCAAACACGGTGGATAGGAGTACCTGTGGATTTTCACTCTGGGTCGACTCTGATTCGACACCTGACGTCACAGCTAGGTCTTTGACCTCGAAACAAAATTGACCAACTCAGTCAAGGGGAAGTCGCCCACCTGGCCAAACCTTCACCAATCTGCGAGTGACGCCACTTGGCCATCGCTAAAGGCCCACTGTATAGAAAAATGCTAAGTATATTTGGGATGTGGGTTTATGCTGTGTTATGTCTGAAATTGAAAAGTTTCACATAAAGTTTGAGTTAGTTAAATCTTTGTAAAAGTAAGATAGATATGTGGATTAGAAGAATATCGAAGGTTACTATAGGAGAAGTATGGAGATTCTCGTGCGGAATGTATAGGATATACTTTTCTTCCGTTCATTAGTCAAAAGTCAAGCGTGGGGTCGGTCAGCAAAGTCTTCCCCTGGAAATACACACATTATCTCAGACTATAGGCTGACTAATTGATTCCAACATTCATCTTAGAAGGCCCAACTCGCTTCATGTATTCATGTTAATATATGAACAAAGTGGAGTGTCATCGCGTTATTTTAATTTAAAAAAAAACACAGTGTGGAAACCCATCCACAACATCCTCACATTGAAGTTTCTCTTGGCTGCCAGAAGTTTTAGCTTTGTCCCATATACATTTTGATAGAGACACAGAGATATGAGTTTTGTGGAAGGTGTCATATTTTTTATATATTCGAAAATCCCTCTCAGTTTGGATACGAAAAATAAACCACACACAGGGAAATGCCCAATCCCAAAGGCGCCCGTCGACAATGATTTATGTCACTTCGGACGATAGGTGTTTACAGTAGTAAAGTTTTAGAAATTAAACACAACATGAAAAGGGTGATGGAAAAGGATGTCGGCGTACTGACAAAAAGTCATATGACATCCAAGACAAATATACTGACTGCATGTTCATAAAAAACAACACGAGAACTGAAACTAACGAATGTGATGAATTGTATCCCAGCCATTCTCTTATTGTAGATGTTCACTGATGTAGATATCTTGAATGTCATGACCACACGGCCCCAAGCACCGGCTTGAGCGGTATTAAATACAAATATTTAAGAGTGATGATGTAATAGGTCTATCAAATTATCTGATGCAAAATGATTAAATGTGTGACCGCCTGATCGAAGAAACGGCCCATGCAGTGGAGTACTAATTTCATGCAATTTCTAATTCAGAAGAAATACCTGCGAGGCCCGACGCCGACAAATCGCTTCATTCCCCACCATGTTTACAAGTCACAAAGCTACAATCACAATTATTTGTGCAGAGGGCAAGCCTCGAGGACGAAACGTCCACTAGCAAAATCTCACCATAGGCTTATAAAGGCAATAACGGTTAAAGCCAGTATTTTATGCAGATATGAGAAAAATTAACCTTTTACTTTACAAGCGTAAGATGGAGAGGATATAGTGAGATAAACGCCGTACCCCTCTCATATTTCTTTATCATATGCCGTCTCCTTTCCTGCGGGAATTCTCTGTCTTCTCGCATCTAATATTCCACCGCTCCCTCCGCCTCTCTCCTATGTAGAATTCCACCAATGACTCTGGATTGTGGGAAACGAATTGCGGTGACTTGTTTTCCAGAAAAAGAGAACAGTGTGCTAACTTGGTCAACACAATTCTCAGATAGATACCGAAATCTGTATGTCCATTTGTTGACGAAGAACAGAATATCTTCCCTGATTGACACAGTTGGTAGTAATTGCTAGCATAACAATCTATCATTCACAACGAAGATTTCTCGTGTTGAGTGTAATTGATACCTAAGTTGTTCCTAGAATTTCTCAGGCAAAACACTGAAAAACTAAGACATGTTTTCAAATCCTTTGTCTTACTAGAAAATTTATATAGAAATCAGACTGATGAGACAGATCATTCTGGCTGTGGTAACCACCATTTATTGCTTTTTATCAAGCCGCTTTGCGACCAATTGAGCCTTGATATTTCGACTTGCGTGACTATTTCTCGAATATCCATACACATATGTAGCGCTGGAAAAACGTGAAAGTCCATACGTCGATCCATGCGACAGCAGTGCTACATCACTTGGCCGATTCCGCCTGGCACTATCAAACAAGAATGACCAAAAATGTCCAGTCTCGGCTCGAAATTAATTTGCAGCATTTTTGACTAATTAGAGATAAAGCTTATTGTTGATTTAACAATGCCATTCAGGGGCTCTCGAAAAAGTGGTGCGGCGATGAGCCCTTCCCTTTCTATTTTTTCCTCAGAAGGGCCCCATTTTAGGACAGTGATATACCTAAAATTATACGTGTTGGAATTAATGCCTCGACTCTATTCATTTCTACATAATATTTTCAGAGTTAGTATCTTCTGAAGCTAAACATTACATTAGGGAAACCATCAAAGTGGACAGCGCTCGCCTTGAAAGAAGAATACGTCTTTGCTGATAAGGTTGTTAAAATAGGTAAACACGCACGGTTTAGAAAAAAACCCTGATCTCTGATTTTTTTCTTTAGAAAGAAAACCCTGATGTCACGTTCATTCGGCACCGTTAACCACGACATCCTACTTACCAAACTTGAGCATTATGACCTCCGTTGTGTATCTAATACCTGGCTGAATAGCTATCTACGTTTACAAACCGTAAGATCAATTTTAGGGCCACTATTGTTTTTACTTTACATAAATGACATAAGCGAATCAACAGACCTCGTGGAAATTATTCTGTTTGCTGACGACACCAGTGTTGTTTTTTCCTCGAAAGATATTAATGATGCTTTCAATACCATGTCCCAACAGCTGCATAACTTAAATACATTGCTATGTTGCAATCGTTTATCATTAAATATAAAGAAGACAAAATACATGCTAATAACACCCAACACCCTTGAATCCTCGGTAACTGTCCCCCATCTGTCTATTCTCGGCATAGAAATCGAACAAGTTAACCTATTCCAATTTTTAGGCTTATATTTTAATAACCAGTTAAACTGGAGAACACACATCCACTACATATGCAATAAAATATTGCGAAATATCGGAATTATAAACCATATTACGTGGTGCTTTAAACAGTAAAACACTTCTCATCTTGTAATATAGACTAATACTTCCTTATCTATCGTACTGTAATATCTTGTGGGGAAACACATACACCACACATTTACCGCCCCCCTATTCTTACTCCAAAAACGTGCTTGGAGAGTCGTAACATTATCACAAAAACGTGATCATACATTGCCATTATTCACAAAGTACAAAATACTGCAACTAGATAATTTTAATATATATCAATGCCTACTATTGGTTCAAAAAAATTTCCATCATCCACGCAAGCTACCATTAAATTTCCGAGCATATATCATGAAACAATCGGAAATACACCGTTACAGTACACGGGGCCAATAACTGTATAGACCGTTCTATTATTCTAATTTATCTTTCTATTCTCTCAAACCCAAAGTCTCTAGAGAGTGGAACAAATGGTACTTTCCGCTCCCCCCTGTTGATTTTTTGCTCCTATCTCCGGAACAACAAGAAATTGAGAGCTGAAACTTCTTGACTTTTTAGATTATCATATTGGGGTCATTTTGAGCCTATTCGCATGAACCCCCATGCAGAGGATCATGGGTAAATTCAAAATGGCAGCCATGTGGCGTACCAGAAAAGTGATGTTTTCGTCATATTTCTTCAAAACTTTTGCTTTTCTGTATAGAAAAATGGGTAAAATCTATTTTATCTCATATCAGATTATTTTTTACTAATTTATCATGTAGTTTTTGCGAAGGAAAAACAGAAATAAAAAATTCAAAATTCTGACCAAAAAATGGTCGAAAATGCTCGTTTTGGAAATGACGTCACAGTGACATCATCATGGCGGCCATCTTGGATTTTTTTTACATTTTCTTGTAGAGCTTGACCCAATGATATAGTGTGGTAAGTTTCAGCCCCCTAGCCTTAGCGATAGCGAAAATATATAGGCAGGCTGCGGTACACCCCAAATCGCCCAGGCCAGATAGGGTTAAAGCCAAATTGAAAGAATATTTTATTGGAGACTGACCTACCTCACACCTAAGTACATATGTGCATTCTCTTTTTGTATTATTCTTTTCACCATCCACAAGTTATTTTTTAGTCAATTTGTTGTTTTAATGGAATGGAACAAGCCCCTTGGGGTTTTATTCCCGCCATTTGTCTCGTCTGGCGTGTATATTCTAATATTGCAACTACTGTTTCTTTCATGACTGCCATTTACATATTTTGCATACATTCATTGGTGAATAAAGTCAAATCAAATCAAATTAATCACGACAGCATATCCAATAGGCACAGCATGGTGTGTGAACTCTGTATTCCGGAATACCGCAGATTTCACGCTCTACTGAATTCACTCGATCGCAAAGTCTGGAGTCTGGATCGCAAAAGCTAGTACTTATCCCAGTTCTGCTATGCCTAATATATGGGTTGTAGGCTGTGCGATTTGCGTTGACAGGATTGTCGTTCTAACATGTTCGCAGCTGTTTCAACATGATCATGATAATGTGTTCCCTTCTTGTATTCATATTATTCCTCTGTCGTATCAGACATTTAAATACAGTCTGTTAAGTTAAATAAAGAGTATTTGAACGCGCATGGATGGCTGCCCTATCAGCCTGTATTGATACTTTCCATGTTGCCTTATACACCAAATACATGGTCAAATTTATTCTAAAAACATTATTGCGGAGAATTACAAAACAGACCTATACCACCAAGCGCCTGCACTCAAAATGTCTCAAATTTGGCATGCTGGTAGCAAATTTCCAGCATAGACTGCAAGATCTATGATGTTACGTTCCGTAACATGTGTCGTTCCCGCTAACCACGGGATAGAGGCCGTATGGTCCCATGTACTTCAAGATCCCCACGGTGTTCATAAGATCAATCACAATCAAAGCTTGACTGAGATACATTCTCTGGATAACGACTTTACAAGGAACATCACATGGATTAAGAATACTGATCAACGATACGGATTTGATATTTTGGAGCATCATGATGTCTTGCCGGTGTGATGAATAAGAATGTCCTGGTGATTAGTGTTCCTATTCATATCCCTTTCTATTGCAATCAAGGATGGACACTTGTCCCCAATGTGGAGAAAAGTGCCCTAACTGGGTTAGAAGATAGGAGCCGGACACTCTTAGCCACCGAACATTTTTAGCCTCCACACCGGCATCACCGAGAACTGTTGACAGCTTCACTCTTGTTGGAAACTAGCCTACAACGTCTATGTATACTATGATTGTTGTTTTTAAATTCGGTGTTAATGCTGTTATATGAATTAGTTCTCTGTATTATGCGCGCGGAAACTCCTTAATGGACGATGGCTGAATATTGAAGCCATCGTTTAGTTTCTCATGAATCTGTTCCTCGCCACAATCGATAATATCTATCACCTTTGGTTGAAGGACGTAACACGCGGGATTATGGAATTAAACAAACGACTATCTTGTCGATTATGTTGGAATGGAAGACGAGACCAGGAAGGACGGGCTGTCATTGTCTGGCACCAATGGCAACAGCCATATTGATGATACTCGGTTCAACCCAACATATTCTGATCCTTCTTTCATCATGTTCACATCGGCCAATAATCCGTATGTCTATCAAGAGAAGATGCGAAAAAAATGTTAGTCACGTGAGGACCCAAAATGATACGACCTATTGGATTTTTAGGCAGGTCAGTGTCTCATTATATGATGACGGGATTTCAGCAATAAAAGACTGGAATCATCATTTTTTCAAATACCTGTAGCCCATTAAAAGCGACGTTTACAGACAAGGCCCCAAATAATATAATTTGTTAAATATAACTGTTACCTGGTGCTGGTCAATCGGTTGGGTATTATGAGTTATCTAGTGGCGGGGAGTAGGATACGGAAATTTATCCTGTTTTCTGGCGAAATACCCCACGACCGCTTCGCGGTCGTGGGGTATTCGCCAGGAAACAGGATAAATTCCCGTATCCTACTCCCCAACACTGGATAACAAATTTATTTCTACGAGCAGCGTTTTGAACTCTGGAAAGAGACGTGGTAAACTAGGTCTAAAACTTGCTAACCAAATACGAAAAAAAGTGAGAAGGAAAACGGCTGGAGACGCGTCAAATATTTTGAAATATTCGGAATCAGCATGGTATAATTTCATCGAAATATGACAAGAAATATTGACTTTTGCTCGAAATTATAAGACCGTACAACGCTAAAGTTTGATCGCCGACTCTTCGGCTGATCGGCCGAGCTGGAGTCGAGTCGGCGAAAAACACTGCACAGTTCGCTAACCAAAAACGTCTGAAAATGGTCTAATCTTGAATTGAACAGCGTGTATTAAAAACGTCAACTATCTGCTCACATTATTTCGATTCATATAACCTAGAATTGTACACGTCAAATTCATGTGTGCTCGAGTATCAGCGGTAAACTCCCACATCATGCACATTGTATCGGAGATCGATCGTCGAAGGCCAAGACTGAGTTATGGGCAGCCATTCATGTCAAAATTAGCAATTACAAAACGTAAAGCCAAACTCAGAAAAGACAGCATATCTTACAATGTACACTGTAGTCTTAAACGCATTTTATATTCCTGCAAATAAAAAAAACCTTAACTCTAAACGTATACTCAAACCGAAAACAAACGGCACGATGTTCGAATGCAAACACAGAATGAAAAGCCTAGTTCTGAACGAATAGCCAGTCTGACACAGAGGGACCTATTTCTAAACGAAGAGTATAACTCTGAACGAACGAGCTGTTTCACAACGAACAACGTTCCTTCGGAAATTATTTCCGGAAATATTCGGGTCATTCCGGATGGTAGAAAGATTTATGACGTGAAACTCGGCCGCTATTTCGAGTTCCGCTATTTCAGGTCGTGAATGAGTGTGGTTCTTTTTTGCCCCTGGGTTAAAGTGTACCAAAAGTTTTGAACTTCAGATATCAGACAAAAATTCACAGGGACTTGTCATTCTCATCTTGTGAGACTCCTTACTATGAGTCGCACATGTAAACGAGAGCCACCCCTGAAAATGGTGTCAACATGTGGGAGAGGAGCAGACAGAGGCGCTCGAGTGGTCTCCCGTCTGCTGAGCGCCCCCTCGATTATAAAACTCGTTCTGAAAGAGGTCGTTGGTTCTCTGATACGTTGTACGTGCTGAAATATGCTGTTCCTTCTGAGTTCGCTTGTATTTCCGTATCTCCACTTTTCGTTCACAGTTAGATTCTTCCTTTGGAGAGAGATGAAATATGCGTATAGAGTTAGGTTCCTTGTTTGCAAAAAGATGAAATAATCGTTCAAACCAACACTTTATATCGTTAAGTACGTTGTCTGTTGTGAGTTAGGCTGCACAACCCGAGCTAGTAATTTTGACATAAATGGCCGCCCATACTGAGTCAAGCGTCAGCCAGATTTCGTTACCGTAAGCTGTTCAAAATCATCAGTCTCTACTCACAGTCCATCTTTTCCAGATTTTTTCAGTAACTGTCGGACATTTTATCGGTCAGATTTACGGAGTTGATATCCGGCATATTCTTTATTTCCAGTTCTGTCACTGGCAGAACACTCCAGCAGCCATGTTTGTTTACACTGAACACGGTGGCTAGCCCCGCATAGAGCCCAGCTCTATTAGAGGTCAGTCAGTGCAGTAGATTCAAGATTCAAGAATTTTATACGAGACGCTCAATGCTGAGCAGAGTACAACGAACGACATAACATTGCTAACAATTAAATTTTAAATTTGAACAATAAAGTATACATAACAAAGGATACATAAACAATTTAGCTATATCGTGTTATTGGTACACAGAGTAGAGTAGGAGACGAGTATTTATCCTCAATTCACGTGACCGCTCTCGGCCAATAAAGACCTAGGATCTACTGGAAGTAGAAATAAAGCTTTTTCCAGTTGATTCTGTATTGACTTACTCATCCACTGGAATAACTTTGGATGTTATATTCAATACGCACAAACAGTTTCTCAAGGAAAGAGGTAATTTCCCTTCCTATCGCTCATACTGATAAAGTTAAGTTATACTGGACTCCCAAAATGCATAAATATCATACAAAGCTAGACTTATATCTGGTTCCAGAAGTTTTACAAGTAAACTTCTGTCCACTTTGTTAAAGAGATCCCTGGAAGCAAATAAATCATTTCGGGGAATTTATTGTGCTGCAATGTCAAGAGATGTCTGAGATGTCGAATGTATGTGCATACTAAAAAACTAAAAAAAGTAACACGGAAAAACTAGATATCATACCATATAGACATTTATCTACTTGGGATTTCTCGACTCTCTATACTACTATTCCTCATCAGAACCTCGTTGAACAACTTAGTTTATTAATAATAATATCGGTGTTTAATAAAACTGGTTACCGGTATGTTAATGTCAGAAGCATAAGGCTTTCTTCAGTTCTACTGCACTTAAATAAGGCAATTCAGCAATACGATATACCAACAGCGTTCACCAAACTTTATATTGAAAATCTCCTAGCACTGGATAACCCCTATATTAACGGCACAGTGAAGGATACTTACCCCTTCTCTGGGTATTAAGGAAACCACTGATAGCCCAGATGGAGCATCTTTACAAGAATGATCAGGGCTTTCTCTCACGTTGAATCGCCGACAAGAGATAGACGATTACAAATTTGACATAGTAAACTACCCCTTTCTGGATAGCAATATTCCAGAAGGACCTGTTCACGGCGTATACATATTCGGCCTGGTAGCATTTGCTATATAATGTACAGATTGTGACAATTATAATCAGCGTCGCAGAATATTACTGTAGAAGCTTGTCAAACAGGGCTAAACCACACCACGCCTCCATTCAAAGTTTCTCAAATTTATGATAAATATCGTACACTGACTTTACAATACGATCTTAGCGTGCAAGATCTCTGGCGTTACGTTTCGTAATCTATGTCCAATTCCGCTTAACCTGGGGATTTTTCTCTCTTCGAATATCATGCATCTTACATCTCCATTCAAATGAACAGACACAATCAAAGCGTGACATACATTCTCTAGAAACGACTTGTAATTGATTCTGATCAAGAATAATGGTGAGTGATTAGTCACCATCAGGTCTTACTGCATCGTTGGAAACTGTTGACCGCTTCTCTTTTGTGGGTAATTGTCTTGTGGGTTTCTTAATTTTATTTCACACACATTGGAATTGGTGCTGTTATACGAATAGGTCTTTCGATTATTGACGCAGAAATTGACGCTTGATGTTTGCGACATTTAGCAAGGTACAGGTAAATAGAGTTTGGACAAGGATTTATCTTTTGCTTTTTATGATGATGTGTACTGGAAAAACACTAAGCCCTATAATTCAAAGTATGGTAAATCAAATGAATGCGGACTGTCTGGAAAATGATAACAATGACCTATCTCATTTTCGCGGTTAAAATGCTGTTACACGAAAAAAAACAAAAAAACAACAACAAAAAATCGTTCTAGTTTGTGACACATCAACAATGCCATTATTTAGAGAAAGACACTATTTCGTTTGAGGATTGAATTCAACATTTAAAATCCGAAATAAAAAAGTACGCGCCAGCTGCATGTAGACATTTCATATTAAATACTTGCAGTTGTGATTATGGCTGCTATTATTGCCATTTTATTTGCTTAGGAAAACTGCTCAACCGCGAAGATACTTCAAATTAAATATCATTCTTTCATATCCTTTATAAGAAAATTATATATTATTGCTAAATCTTTGAAATTGACGTGAAATGAAAGTATAAATTCTTTTAGGTTTTCCAAAATCGAGCGAGATCCAACGAATTTTTTGAAGGTATGAGGGGTTCGCTTTTTATCCGATAATAAGGGATTAAGACGGATGTGCGTGATACGAAATATGTCTTTGTGTTTGGCAATCGGGATATTTTTCAAAGTGGGAACGCGATTCGACATGATGGTTTGAACAGCTGGTTCACTTTTCTGCTGTTGATGCAGAATGTTCTGCATAATTATCATGTGTTCTGCATGTTTAGGCGATATCAGCTATAGTTTGCAGAAAATCTATGTTATGCATACTCTTTCCCTCCGATCTTTCTTTAATTCGTTCCTTGACTCTTTGACAGATCGACGGATTTATCTCTCATTTCGTTAGGTTAGCTATATGGCTATGTAGATGTCGCGAATTTGAGATGAATAGATCAAAGGTCAGATCATCTGTGGCTCAAAATCAGAATACCATTGAAAATCGGCAATAGTACCAGTATATACGTTAGTGCGGAACGATATGTCTGGTATCAAAACTGGTCAGAAAGCCGAATGTCAACGTTATGGTCAACGAAGGAAATTATTGAAAACATTATGTTCTACCTTCAGTTCATGGATGTGGATTAGCACCAAACTTTAGGATACTTCAATCTTATGGCGAACAAGAAACCTGTTGAGGTCGAAAAGACAACGAAAAGTGTGGACCAATACTCTTGAAATCATTGACTAACATGTCAATGTGTTAGGGTGACACGTTGTGTTAGGTAGCAAGATTGAGGTCAAAAGGTCAAGGAGGTCAGTGTTCATCAACAACTTATTGAAACATGAATACCACGAAAGACAATGGCCCCAAATCCTGATGACGTATTATATATCTCTCAGTCACGTGATGAATTGTGTATTCATTCATCTGTATGACACGTGAGCACTTATCCAGAAATCTAACATCGCTTATGTAATACGAAACCATATAAATTTTCATTGTCAACGCAAAGTACATGTGCCGCCAGGTGTGAAGACCCAAATTAAAGCTATGCCAGCCCAGGGACCTCGAGCTGACGATTAAGTTGATATGTCATGTTACATGAGGGAGGGGACAGGCTAATTGAATTGTATAAAGATCCCCACCAGCCATTAAATTGCCATGGATGTTGGGGGCCTGCATGACATTAAGTGATAGCGGTGGGATTTTATTTTCATGAGTGTAGGGGGCCTACGTCATCAGGTTTCGGGATAATTAGATATATTTATAAATAGCATATCCCATAGTGTGAGTTGCTTTCGGTAAGCTGTCATTATTCTTGAAATAAGGCCTGTAATGTTTAATGTGCATATACATGTAGGTACGATCAGCGAATTTCAGGTGGGATGGTACAATGTATGAAAGTATATTCTGTAAACCTGTTGAATGTGGAGGTGTATTTGAACAACCAGGAATCGGTAAATAAACAATGCACTGTATCACACAGCTGTAAATATGATAGGACATGTGATATCTGTAAACCATCGATTGGAAACGGTCTGTATATATTTTGGGACGCAAACATTTAACGTTTTTCTTAGTCACCTGGATTTAAATTTAAATAAATTATCGAGATACCACGAAAGGTAAATACGGAAAATTGTATAAATACAAGAGATTTTTTGGCTTCTTCAGTGCTAGAAACACCATCAACAGAAGAGAGTTGAAGACTGCCCAGAAGCAGAATGGCTTTCACCTACGGTTTCATTATTCTCTTGGTTATCTCTGTCTGGCTGGGGTATGCCGATGGAAGGGTAAGATTTTGATATAACATTACTGTACAGCCGTAATATTCGACATTCGAGTGAGCAACAGTTGTTCCGCAGCAATTGACTTTGCAAGAACTTAAAGGTATTTGCAAGGTAATCTATTGATTTCATGATTGAGGCCCAAAAGATGAAGATGTGTTTTTTGAAGGAAGTGGACAAAGGGTTCTATGTGACTAATACTTGGTTTTCATGTTGTTGAATGATCATCAATGAAACGTAACCTTACTGTGAAGTCGTGTTGGTTCACCAAGGACTGGTGTGACGGATTCGTCGTTATATATCAGTTCTATTTACCTAAGACATGACGAGGATTTGTAATTCCCAGATAAACACCAGTTGTCACGAGTCTACCAATTTAGACCGTGGCAACAGGCCACAAGTCTAACCTGGTGTGCACTGGTGTTTATCGGGACACGGATTGGAGGTCTGTTCGAATAAGTTTACACTTGAACTTTGCGATCACCGAGTAACGCTTGTCCGATTGCGAGCTCCGGCATAAGTAAAAATACAACCATCAGACCCGACATTCACTGGACAGCCGGCGTTCACATTTTCCTGAGTCGGGTGGAAATAATCCATAAATATTTCTGTGGGAAGAAATGCTTGCGATGGTCGCTCAAATGTATGTGAAATGTATAGTAAATGTTTGACATACATTTCCCATATATTGAGCGACTTTGGGCAGCATTTTCCACTACAATGAATATCTGGTAAATTATCAACTTTATATTAACAACGAACGTTTGGGCAAGCAAATTTCATTCACCTGTATCGACTTGTTAATGGACTTGTTACGCAAAGAGTCAGGGTATATGTAACTTTCACCGAAATAAGAATTCTATTAACGGCATTTCGAATTATATTGTAATAGTGGCAAATCACTGCATATAGATATATCGGATAAACCTGCATTTCAATATATTCTGAGTTTCTAATTACATTAGAGGAAACGAAAAGAAATATAATGGTCGTCTTGACATAAGCTATTTGTAGATGCATATTTCCATAATTTCACTATTGTTCACCTCTTCGACTGCCAATTTGATGCTATACCCTTCTCATATGGTATATTATTCATGAGATAATATGAGTTATCCAGTGTCTGGGAGTAGGATACGGGAATTTATCTTGTTTTCTGGCGAAATACCCCGTATCCTACTCCCCAACACTGGATAACGAATTTATTTATACGAGCAGCCTTTTAAACTCTGGAAAGAGACGTGGTAAACTGGGTCTAAAACTTGCCAACCAAATACGAAAAAAGTGAGAAGGAAAACGGCTGGAGACGTGTCAAACATTTTGAAATTTCCGGAATCAGCATGGTATATTTGGCCATATTTCATAGATAAGAAATCTTCACTTTTGCTCGAAATTATTAGTCAAAAGACCGTACAGCGCTAGAGTTTGACCTTCGACTCTTCGACTGATCGGCCGAGCCGGAGTCGAGTCAGCGAGAAACACTGCACAGTTCGCTTACCAAAAACGTCTGAAATGGTCTAATCTTAAATTAAACAACGTATATTAAGAATGTTTACTATCTGCTAACAGGATTTTGATTCATATAACCTAGACTTGTACACGTTAAATTCATGTAAGCGAGAGTATTGGCGGTCAACTCTCGCATCATATCCACATTGTACCGAGATCGACCGTCGAAGACCAAACCTGAGTCAAGCGTCAGGCAGCTTTCGTAGAATGTTCAGAATAATCAATCTCTACTCACAGTCACAGTACAGTATCTTTTCCAGTTATTCCAGTAACTGTCGGACATTTTATCGGTCAGACTGACGAAGTTGATATCCGGCATATTCTGTCGCTGGCAGAACACTCCAGCAGTCATGTTTGTTTGTAAACATTGCACAGGACACCTAGCCTGGAGGTCAGGCAGTGCAGTAGGATGCGAAGATTTATCCTCACTTCACGTGACCGCTCTCGGCCAATGGAGACCCAGGATCTACTGGGAATAGAAATAATGGGTAATACTACAAGTATTACATTCAGGAATTTCCCATCTTGGCAAACTATAATCGCTACAAGGATAAATTTCCAAATCCCCAGCGATCGCACCAAGAGATACAATCGTAACTGACAGAGATACAGTGCATGTTTGGAACGACTAGTATGGGTCAAGAAAAGGTAACAGCATATAGGCGTCCGATTTCATATCCTATTGTTGTCTACAAACGATCAGGGGAAATTCTATCCATAGGGATACAAGTCTTGCCATGGGGATGCACTATACTCTGTTAAGGGCGATGGTTGTCTAAAGGATGCCAGATTCCTAAATCACAACAGAATATGTCACATCGCAAACTTCAAGTATTAGGTCATTATTTACCAGCCAGATGTTCATTACTTTTGCACTGGCTGATCTTCGATGTAGACTACAACGTTTATAGTTTATTCCGATGATATTATACTGGTTGTATTTCCACAGCCTCGAGACATCGGTGATGCTCCCATAAAAAGGCAATCAACAGGTGAGATTACGTTTTCCAGTTTGAAGAGTTACTATAGGTACATATTTTTATTAGAATGAATTTTGCCAAACCAAACAAATCTATCCACATGACTAATTAATTTACACTACACCTTTAGGAATATTGGTTATTCTGATTATTTGGTTATACATAACTAAGTCAAATTTTATTCTACGTTGAACCAATTTTGGTTCATTTTATTTTTTTATAGTGTTCTTATTGGATTTGATTCACTATTTTGTTGCCAAATGAGTACCTCCTGAATGTGGCTTATCGTGTGTTACACAAAAACCAAGAGAAAAACAAAGTCTTGAGAAGAACACTGTACAAAGAACCAACATGAACAAAAATTAATTCCACATTGAATACAGTTTTCTGGTGAACCAAGAAGAACTAAGATTTCTAACAGTGTATGCGTTGTTTTCATTCATAACCTGCTATCGTGATTGATTATACTGAAATAAATACTCATAAAAAGAAATACTTCAGGGAATTTGTGTCGAATCTTAAGGGTTGATATAGATCGACGCTCTTCTATCCTGGCAACTTCGTATGTTAAAGTAACATTTGTTTTTGTGAAGATTTTAATTTTATACGGGAATAAATTTGTTCAGCATTTTAATTGAAACTAGACAACAGAAGTAAGAACATATAGGAATATCCGATACTCAAGTTTTCAGATGGTGAAACTATTGGAGCTCTCCATACATGAAGTGACAAATAGCTGTCTCAGTTGACCTATGGAAGGGTCATGTTAATCCAGGAATTGATGAGAAAACCTTTGCGTTCATAATTATGAAAGTAGTATGCTATAAACATAGAGAAATGCAAATTGGTCCCAATCCAATACATTTTTTTGCCACATAATTAAAACCAGTGATGCAGGATCAGATATTTTGATAATCTCTAACTGGTATTCTGACCCTACCAAACCCTCAAATCCCAACGTTACAGGCGGGAACTTCAGTACTCCAAGCTGGAACTTCACCACCACAACCGGGAACTTCAGCAGGTCAAGCTGGAACTTCACAGGGAACTTCACAACCTCAAACCCCAACGTTACGGGCGGGAACTTCAGTACTCCAAGCTGGAACTTCACCACTACAACCGGGAACTTCAGCAGGCGAAGCTGGAACTTTACAGGGAACTTCACAACCTCAAACCCCAACGTTACAAGCGGGAACTTCAGTACTCCAAGCTGGAATTTCACCACTACAACCGGGAACTTCAGCAGGCGAAGCTGGAACTTTACAGGGAACTTCACAACCTCAAACCCCAACGTTACAGGCGGGAACTTCAGTACTCCAAGCTGGAACTTCACCACTACAATTGGGAACTTTAGCTGGCCAACCTGGAACTTCACCACACAAAGCCGGAACTTCAGTACTCCAAGCGGGAACTTCAGCACTCCAAGCTGGAACTTCACCACTTCCAGCGGGAACTTCAGCACTCCGAGTGGGAATTCAAGCAACACAACCGGTCCATGGACGACACGCAATTCTGGCTAGTAAGTACTCCGACACATGAAGCAGTGTACTTCTAATGTATTAAATATGACATAACTATTAACATAACTAGCCGGAGCATATTTTTGACGGACAACGAGATGTCATCGTAGCAAGTTTCATATCCGACATTCAAAATTCAGCCATCGTCCAAAAAGGAATTCTTACGATGGAGAAGCGGTCAAAATTTTACAATGATAAAAGACGACGTCATGATGTTCTTTCATAAAATCCTAATCAGTGATCATTATTCTTTATTCAAAACCATTTTCCAGGGTATGGATCTGAGTCACGCTTTGAATGTGTCTGTTCACTTGAACACCATATATCCAAACGACCAGCTAAACTATAATTCTCTCTCTCTTCTATTCGAACGACCCCTAGTCCGGGTTATTTGGGCTTACGCCAGACGGCATCCATTTTTCTAATCTCTTGTATATCGCTCCAATTAGACACAAGGTACGAAACGTAGCGCCATGAATCTTGCACGCTACGATCGTATTGTGCCGCCAGTATACGATGTTTATCGAGAATACACAGAATGGTAGGCAGAATTCGGATTTATAATGCGATATTTCTTCCATTTAAAGCATATATCGGGAGTATGATCTGTCGAATTCAATTACCAGAAATAATGAGGTGGCGATAGTTTAACTGGTAGTTTGCTATAAATACAGTATGATCATCAACAAAATGATAGACTATTTTTCTGATAGCACATTATTAGCAAAGCAAGGATTAACGTGGGATTAACAAAAATACAATACGGAGTTCTTTATTACGCAATAGCGGGTCCGTGCATTTAGTTGACGAGCAGGTATGTACAGGATCCTTCCTGGTTGTTACTTTCGTTAATAGGATGGAAATTCATTTGGAAAGAAAATATCGACTGTGCATATGAATTAAATCCAGATTATTCAATCCTGGCTTACCCCAGGTATTCATGTTATCTGTTTTGTAATCATGGAAGGAAACTCGCAAACAAACCAGTCGTGACAAGGCAATAAGGATAAAAATATATGGATAAATAGCGTTAACATTTTCTGGCGGTGAAATTATATAGGCAGCCGGTGGTGAGTGAATATCTCGTGTCAATAATCGAAGATTTCTTCGCGTGACACTAGATTAGTATCAAATCCACACAAATATAGAGCCAAATTAAAAATAATTATGGCCTAGAATATGTTTTCGACACTATATACCGATAAGACATGCTGTTCATATCCTCATATCCATACGAATGAGAACTATTTTTCATCCAATGAGTTCTGATGTAATAATTTCTTCCCTACAAATTCAAGATGGGATCGACGCCTCAAATGGGAGTAACATATTGGGCATTTGTGCTGATAATTTGCCGTGAGAAATGAACTCTTCGATGCACACGAGGCTGGTGTTAAGAAGACTATCTCAACAGTTGCCATTGATATTGAATATCTGACATGTATATACATGTAATTATTACGTATTTATACACGAAATATTTCATCCATAAACTGATAAATCTCTCCGGTAGATATCCAGGATCTCCGGTAGATCCTTGGGCAAGTTCCCCAGCATGCCCAAGGATCAATCTTCGGACCATTAAATTTCCTGCTTTGTTTAACGACATCAATAATGCAACCGGCTTGTTAAAGATTATCCTCTGTGCTCACGAGGCTAGTGTTGTACTCTCGGCCAAACCAGGTCTGTTGCTGCATGTTATGTCTCAGGAAATGGGCAGACTGTATACTTGGTTTTGTTCTAATCGCTTGTCATTGAACAGTAAGAAAACAAAATATATGGTGATCGCCTCAACTGTTTATTTCCAGCCAAAAAATTGAACTAGTTAACAATTTCAAATTCCTCTGAATTATTTTGAATAATAAACTAAATTGCACAACTCACACTGATTACACTTGTTAAAAATATGGAAGTTATTAATCATATCAAAACTCTTTAAAAGACACTTTATTATGTATTACTCCATGGTATCTCTGTACTTAACATACTGTATCGTTCTCTGGAGTAACACTTATATAACTCATTTGAATTAGCTAAATACACTTCAGAAGCGTGCAAATCGGATAGTCACTTTACCCAGTAAACGTGAACACACGAAATATCCTCTTTGTCCAATTACAGGTCTTACCTTTGTTTAAATTGAACCTGTATCTATCCTTAAATTTAGTCAAAAAAAATCTTTATCATCCTGAACTTACACCATACCGCTTTCGGAACTATTTTACACGTTTAGCTTCAGTCCATCGTTATGAGAAACGGGAGAGTCAAATAAATTTGCATAGGCCTTTTTGATCGATCTTACAACTCCTATCATACCATTAAAGTTTTAGGGCCTCGGGAATGGAACAAATTCCCGGTACTGCTTAAATCAATTCCATCACCGTCACTCTTTAAAACTAAGCTGAAAACCCAATTAATACCAATTGAACATATTTTAATATATAATTCACCAACTATAGCAAACTAGGCAACTTTAAGAACATATATGTTTTGGGATGGAACAAGCCCCCTGGGGTTTTATTCCAGCCTTTACATTAGTTAGCACTGTCCTACTTAAAGTTATATGTATTAAAATGGTGAATAAATATCTATCTATATGTCTGTCCATTTGTCTGTTTATCCAATATGTACATTACCTGTCGTTAACACCAGATAAATGATCTTGTTATTAATCAATCTTAATTCTACTTCAGGATGGACAAACTCTCTCATTAGGACCGACGCTCGGGGACGACGAAACAGCAAGAAAATGCAATGCATTTCTTCAAATTAATATCAATCTCGGATGAAATTTTCAAATCGAATCAAATAAGCAGACAGTTTCAATATACAATGACTGATCAGTCGTTTTCTTGTTAATAATAGACAAATATTCTGTAAAACACGATGAAAGAAACTTGATAGCTCTAACACATCAAACATACTGATCAATATCAGAAACGTTCCTGAAGTGCGGAAATTTTGTTAGCATCTGCTTAGTGTTAATAAATTATTCTGAGATAGGAGTAATCACTTTTGGATATAGTTATTAATTCAGTTCCTATTTCTGACAATAAAACGATGCATTCTTATTGGCCAAACCGGTCTTGAAGAATTATTGCAGTGTTATTCAGTTCTGGGTTTATTCTTCTCGTTACACGGTATTATACAGTAACTACCATGGAAACTACTTTTCCGTCACCGTATGAGGATGTTGTATCAGAAGGGTGTTTCTACTTCATGTGTCTGATATATACAAATGCTTCGTCCAGTTCTTGACAAAATCAATGTTGACATTTGAAGTACGTTTTATCCAGAAATTCCGCCAAATTCAATCGCCTCTCGAGTCGTTCACATTTAGCCCCCATAAAACGAACATCTGTCTTACTTACTGTCTGTAGCGCTCTGGTATATTCCAAAAATCGCACGTCTGGCTCTAAAGTCAAGTTTGCCTTACTTTTTAGGGTAAAAATACTTCAAATTGTCCACTTTTGGCGAGCATGCAATTACTCTCATCGGAAATCACCAGCGGAAATGTAGCGCTCAATAATTTTTCGGCAATTTCAGTGGCCCAATTTTCATGGTCAAAAATATAACGCGGTTGGTTTTCACTATCCCAGCTCTCCTGCCTTATATATTTGACCAATGGCGGTGAAAGACATGCGATAACTGGGCCTACGAAATTGTCGGAAATTTGTGTGCGCTAAAATATCCGCTCGCGGAGTTCATTTCCGGTGACAGAGATTGCATGTTCGCCGAAAGTGGACAATTCAAATGAATTATTACCCTACAAAGTGAGACAAATTTGTCTTTATAGCCACAATTTATGTGTCTGATATGTACAAATGCTTCGTCCAATTATTGACAAAAATATGAAGTACGTTTTATTTTATTCTGCTTTTGGTTAAAAAGTACGGGTGGAGAAGGAAACAATGAAATCATTGAATATAAACGAGACCAAATATGCATTCAATCCAAGAAAAGATACGAATCTGAATAATATCTGAGAAGAGTTTGCTCTTCCTTCCAAAATAACGTGTCCGGATTAGGTTCACGGTAGACATGACCGAACATTCAACAGACGTCCGGGTTGTCCACCGTCTATGATTCATAAGTCCGGAAAGAACTGCTTGAGATTTTCACTCAAGCCTGGTTAAGAACAAGAAAAGCAGATAAACATTTCCGTTGTTTCGTTGTATTTACCGCGGTCCAGTCGCGGATTTATAAAACGGCCTGTATGAAATAATTTCAGCCCTATAGACACAAGATATCATGAAATTTGTTAAAGAGAAACAAAAACGGTTGTGAGAGGCTATGCAACAACAGTTACATGACTGACCTGTAGATTTAGTCACGCATCCGTTATTCTTTGATTTTTGCTATTTCCCACTCTCATTATTATATGTACAGTGATGAATAAATCACATTAAAATAATTATTCTGCAACCTCAACAATTGCCAAAAACTAATCCAAAACTCCAATTTGTATATATACTGACTGCAGATATTTATCACACAGTCATCATTGAATTATCACATAAGTCAAATGTGTCTGAAATTGTAACCTAAAAATTCTCGGCTGAAGGGCTAGGTTAATTCTGGGTTATCGCCCTACAAACGAAAAAACTGGAAACATCACCAACGCCCATCCACAGAGCCATGTGTTCCAGGGCTACTCAAATTTCAACCGGATTGTGCCAGACGGCGGCCATGTCGAAATCTGGAAGAAAAATGATGAAACAGAATATATGAACATTATTTTCGTTATTTTGGGATTACACTGCCTTAGTATTGCACAGATTTTAGTGCCGAAAATTGGTCGAGTCCCGAGCGGGATTCGAACCAGCACAATATTAGGTGCCTTACTCTGGAGGTCGCTGGTTCGAATCCCGATCGGGAATAGATCAATTTTCTCCACTAGAATCTGTGCAATACTAAGAGAGTGTAATCGCAAAATAACGAAAATAATGTTATACGATCACTTTCTAAATATCTTCCGAAAATATATGAATATATATTGTTCATCTCTATAGTGAAAACTTTGTATGTGTTAATCACGAAGATGAATGAAAGTGATCCCAGTAGTTGTTGTTCTCACGCCAACCAGATTCCGATCCAGTCTTCGATTTTGACCTGCTGTAAACCGATTGCGTTTCCCTTTTAGACGAGGGGCTAAATGTGAACACTGAACTGGAGAGTCTATTCGATATAAACGTCATAAAATTTAGAAAGTATTAAATGGAAAATTCGACCAAACAGGCACTCGTTTCATCAATTTCATGCAGTTTCATCAATTTCATGCAGTTTTCACACGGGTCCTCTCATGTACCATGTTTGCTGTAGTCGACGGACAAACACTCTAGATACAGCACGGTCCAGCATCTTTGATCGCCTCTCGAGCCGTTCACCTTCAGCCCCAATAAAACGAACATCTGTCCTACTTACTGTCTGTAGCGCTCTGGTATATACCAAAATTCGCACGTGTGACTATAAAACATGTTTGCCCCCTTTTCAGGGTAAAAATCCATTGTCAATTGTCATCGCATGTTCGCCAAAAGTGAACATTTTGAATGGATTTTTACCAATAAAGTCAGGCAAACGTATCTTCATAGCCACACGCGGGACGTTTGGAACATACGAGAGCGCTACAGACAGTGAATAGGACAGATGTTTGTTTTATTGGGTCTGAGTATGGACGACTCGACAGTCGGGTGAATTTGACTGAATTTCAGGATCAAAGATAGCGAACCTTTTAATGTATCTAGAGTGTTGGGCCGTCGATTGCAGCAAATTCGGTGGATAGGAGTACCTGTGGATTTTCACTCTGGGTCGACTCTGAATCGACACCTGACGTCACAGGTCTTTGACCTCGATACAAAATTGACCAACTCAGTCAAGGGGAAGTCGCCCACCTGGCCAAACCTTCACCAATCTGCGAGTGACGCCCCTTGGCCATCGCTAAAGGCCCACTGTATAGAAAAATGCTAAGTATATTTGGGATGTGGGTTTATGCTGTGTTATGTCTGAAACTGAAAAGTTCCACATAAAGTTTGAGTTAGTTACATCTTTGTAAAAGTAAGAAAGATATGTGGATTAGAAGAATATCGAAGGTTACTATAGGAGAAGTATGGAGATTCTCGTGCGGAATGTATAGGATATACTTTTGTTCCGTTCATTAGTCAAAAGTCAAGCGTGGGGTCGGTCACCAGTCTTCCCCTGGAAATACACACATTATCTCAGACTATAGGCTGACTAATTGATTCCAACATTCATCTTAGAAGGCCCAACTCGCTTCATGTATTCATGCTAATATATGAACAGACTGAAGTGTCATCGCGTTATTTTAATTTAAAAAAAAGACAGTGTGGAAATCCATCCACAACATCCTCACATTGAAGTTTCTCTTGGCTGCCAGAAGTTTTAGCTTTGTCCCATATACATTTTGATAGAGACACAGAGATATGATTTTTGTGGAAGGTGTCATATTTTTTTAGATATTTGAAAATCCCTATCAGTTTGGATACGAAAAATAAACCACACACAGGGAAAAGCCCAATCCCAAAGGCGCCCGTCGACAATGATTTATGTCACTTCGGACGATAGGTGTTTACAGTAGTAAAGTTTTAGAAATTAAACACAACATGAAAAGGGTGACGGAAAAGGATGCCGGCGTTCTGACAAAAAGTCATATGACCTCCAAGACAAATATACTGACTGCACGTTCATAAAAAACAACACGAGAACTGAAACTAACGAATGTGATGAATTGTATCCCAGCCACTCTCTTATTGTAGATGTTCACTGATGTAGATATCTTGAATGTCATGCCCACACGGCCCCAAGCACCGGCTTGAGCGGTATTAAATACAAATATTTAAGAGCGATGATGTAATAGGTCTATCAAATTATCTGATGGAAAATGATTAAATGTGTGACCGCCTGATCGAAGAAACGGCCCATGCGGTGGAGTACTAATTTCATGCAATTTCTAATTCAGAAGAAATGCCTGCGAGGCCCGACGGCGACAAATCGCTTCATTCTCCACCATGTTTACAAGTCACAAAGCTACAATCACAATTATTTGTGCAGAGGGCAAGCCTCGAGGACGAAACGTCCACTGGCAAAATCTCACCATAGGCCTATACAGGCAATAACGGTTAAAGCCAGTATTTTATGCAGATATGAGAAAAATTAACCTTTTACTTTACAAGCGTAAGATCGAGAGGATAAAGTGAGATAAACGCCGTACCCATCTCATATTTCTTTATCATATGCCGTCTCCTTTCCTGTGAGAATTCCCTGTCTTCTCGCATCTAATATTCCACCGCTCCCTCCGCCTCTGTCCTATGTAAAATTCCACCAATGACTCTGGATTGTGGGAAACGAATTGCGGTGACTTGTTTTCCAGAAAGAGAGAACAGTGTGTTAACTTGGTCAACACAATTCTCAGATAGATACCGAAATCTGTATGTCCATTTGTTGACGAAGAACAGAATATCTTCCCTGATTGACACAGTTGGTAGTAATTGCTAGCATAACAATTTATCATTCAGAACGAAGATCTCTCGTGTTGAGTGTAATTGATACCGAAGTTGTTCCTAGAATTTCTCAGGCAAAACACTGAAAAACTAAGACATGTTTTCAAATCCTTTGTCTTACTGCAAAGTTTATATAGAAATCAGACTGA